>VDFB02040401.1:0-21215 GCA_007258455.2 Sequoia sempervirens | reverse complement strand
ATACAATGTGCAGGTTTTGGAGTGTGGGGTTTTCCTCCCGAAAGGGTTTTCCTGATGTATATCTTGTGTTGTAAGATTTTGATACTTGCATGTGTTGTTATTTTAATAGTCTTCCTATTGTGCATCTCTCGTAATAACTGAAAAATAATTGTACATCTCTCCTCTTAGATCAGTGTTAGGAAGCATTTTTGTGTACCTTGCTTCCTTTCAATGCATACAAAAACTAAATGACACAAGAAATGAAAAATATATTATTTATTGATTTTTCTTTTGATTTGATCTATGGACCCCAAATTCTTAAGGCTAAGATAGTCTCCCAAGTGCCACAAGTGTTAAGCCTAGGAAGAATATCACAAAACCTAAGTTTAGGTTGGGCAACTTAGGATGAATTATTGAGGTGGGTAAGACCTCATTCACTTCTAGTTTTGCAAGACTAAGGGAGGTTTCCCTAAGTGTTGAACTAACTAAGGAAACAATGATTGAATGCTTTCCTTGCCACAAACTATACCTGTTGCACAATGTATCTAAATATTAGTGTCACAATATACCTATTGTGTTGGTTTGGATATGCAAGGCTATACACCTTTATATAATAGAAAATTATTATCATGTAAAGAGTGTTAGATAGTGATAATGACACATATTGCTATTATATAACCTCATACATAGAAGCATGATAAAATTAACATCACAACTGAATAAAGTGATTATAATTATTTTGTTTAATGTGTTGGGTGATGAGAAATGGATCTTAACAAACCAATGTTGATTCCAATTTGGGCCACAAAGTTATTAATTCATACAAAACTTGTAATGATTGAAACCTTGATATGGAAACTTAATGAATATTTCAAAGAAGACTATGCATCTCAAAATATATAAGAAAACTAGATTATACACATGCATACTAAGAAACAACAAAAAAATGCATAATATTTAATGAGTCTACTTATTAATTCATAGATAAACTTGAACATTCCCTTCACTATTATGAATAGACACTATGCAAAGTATTTGAAAATTTTTTATGATGTTATGGTTGACAAACTAGTCATATACATACATGCATACATGCATACATACATACATGCATACATACATACATACATACATACATACACATAGATATACATATATATACATATGTATGTATGTATATGTATATGTATAGATGTATATATGTATATATATGTATGTATATGTATATATATACATACATACATATATATGTATATGTATATATATACATACATACATATATATGTATATATATGATCACTTTGTCAACCATAACACTATAAATTTTTTGCAAATATTTTACATAGTGTCTATTCATAATAGTGAAGGGAATGTTCAAGTTTATTTATGAATTAATAAGTAGACTCATTAAATATTATGCAATTTTAGTTTTTTCTTAGTGTAGACACTTAAAATTGTCTCGAGCTCATGATGCCTTTTTATGATTAATTTATCATCTAATTCTTTGCCTAATCATAATTCTTCATCTAACCTCTAATCCCATTTCACTCTCTTTTTACACACGATAATTAATTTTATTATTTAATTATACTAACGCTCTTCATTTCATTAATCCATTTGATTAAATAAATATTACTTAATTATTTAATTATTAATATCAGCTTTGATTAAATAAATACTTTGTCGGTTTAATCTCACTAATCTACTGATTAATTTAAATTTAATTAATTATCCATGGTTTTAAAATAAATAATTTTTAATTTTCAAAAATGAACTCTTAAATCTTTCCCTAATTTTCTCATTTAACTCTTCCATTTCCTGAATTTCAACTTAACTCTTACATATTTCCATTTCTCACCTATTACCTCCTTTCCCTTTGCACATTCTCTCATTTGATCTCAATAATCCATTCTCTACTCAATCTTGTATGTTCATTTCACCATCTTCACATCTATAAATTCAAGCTTTGAGCTCCTCATTTCTCTAACCACCATCTTCAATCTTTGGTTGTCACCATTATCGTTATAAGCCTTTTACTTTGTGCACTTCAAAGTTGAGAGTAACATATCTTAAATTTTCAAAAGCGAAGGAGAGAAGAACAATGGAGAGAAAACATGTAAATAACAAGAAACTAATGAAGGATAACATGTAAATCAAATTGAACTAGCTAAACCTCCATCCCATAGGGGGAGTGGTGCTCCTTTGATGTAGAAAGAAGCCCTTTTCTAATCCCTTTGATAAGCTTGATGATTTGTGGATGATCCTAAGTATGAAAATGACTATAATCTAGCTAAATTGCTTGAAAATGATGGAAAGCTATGGATTCAAATGACTATAATGGAAATGCATGAAGTTGTGTCTCTATATTATGAAAAGGATGCCTCTATTTATAGAAGCCAAGGGTTAGAGGATGGAGGAAATTAGTGAATGTGGGATAAATTGAGAGCCAATGAGAATGTGTCAAGTGTCACAATTCTATTGGAGGAAGTTGGAGCACATTTTGGGAAATGTGAGCGGAGGAGGATGGAAGAGAAGTAAATGTTGTTGGTTGAGAATTTGAAATTGGTGTAAGAAGAATTGAATGAGATTTGAGAGGGTGTAAGAGGATTTGAAAGGTTGTAAGAGAAGTTATTGTAGATGTGAAAGGTTTTTGAAAACCTTTGAAGGGAAATTGAATTAGAGGTGGTTGAGAGGAATATTCCTTAGAATACGCCTTTGTGAGGATAATTGAGGTAATTGGATAATTAGAAGAAATTGATTTTATGTGCAACCTGGTTAATTAACCATGGTTGATTTAACTCTTGAGGAGTTGAAAGTGGAGGATTCAATAATGATGATTAAAAAGTTGATTTAGGATTAATTAATCCAAAATTAATTAATTGGAGTGAATTAGGAGATGTGACATTTGATTTGATTGATTTTTAATCAAATTGGAGGATTAAGAGAGGATTTAATTAAATGATTTGATTTAATTAAATAAGATGGATAATTAGTTAGAATAAGGATGAATTAACCAATAAATTTAATTATTTGATTAATAGCTGAATTTGCTAATTTTAATTACATAATGTTGATTATTCAATTAATTGATCAATTTGAAGTGATTTAGGAAGAAAAAAATGTTAGTTGATCAAAATCAGATGCATAGCAAGAGTTTTTTGATGTTTACATTTTGCCCCTCTTTGAAGCAAAGTACCTACTGCATTAGTTCAAAGAATAACACTGCAATGATCAAAATTTAAGATTTTTTGACTTTTTTGGATGGCTTACTATTGCCCTAGTTAACAAAAAATATTGCTATACTGCCTCCTCGAGAGATTGGGTGAAAATTGCAAAATTTGGTCGAGCTTGTGAAAAAAGATAACAATTCAAGAGTAGAAAATAGCCCACGGGATGCGAAATTAGGTTCACGTCGATGAAAACAAATCAAAACAGGCTTCGTTCAAGCAAAAACGGATTAAATGGGTTCAAAAACCCTAAAAAATACAGAAAAAAACCCTAAAAAATTTGAATAAAAGGGGTTAAGAGGGTCATTTTCAAATCATTTGCTCACTTGACCTTTGGAGATTTTGACGATTTTCTTTGAGGTGCTGACGGAATGGCTGCTCGTGTGCTTCCCAGACATCAGACAGATTGGGTTTGTGAGTTCCAATGACCTCAGGGTGTGGAACCCCCAGTACGACTTTCAAAACTTTTCTTGATTTTTGCATTTTTAGTGCATTTATTAGGGTCCCTTTAGGTCGACCAAAAGTGGTCCTCTAGGGCGTCGCTTTTGTCATGACTGGTGTTGCTTTTACAGATGCTAACCCATGTTTGCATTATAGTGTCGCGTGTCGCGCGATGCTGAATGGTCTTAGGATCACGGGATCGATGTTGACTCACCTTTGTGGGATAGCATCACGCAACATGAGGAAACTAGGTCACCCAAAAATGCTGACTCACTTTTGTGGTGGAGCACCACATTTGATTTTAGTGTCACATTTGTAAATGACAGAGTGTTGTCTTTGCAAATGCCGCATCACCTTTACTTCTTAGGGTTTTTTAATTTTTGAAAAGGCACCCATTTAGTGAATTTTTGATGTTGTGCGTGTTTTGGTTGTAGGAGGTCCTACCAGTGCTCCATTTGAAGGAGCATAGGAGTAGGTTCTTGAGCAGAGCGAGACATTTGTTGGATCAGGCCTTATTTTTTGTTGGCATGATCGGATTCGGCCATATTGCCCAGATGCCCGAGGTGCAGACACACATTGCGATGATGACAACATTGGTTGAGAGATGGTAGAGTGAGACCTCTTTGTTCCACTTATCGACTGGTGAGGCCACCATCACCTTGGAGGACATGTGGTGGATCTTGAGGATCCTTATTCATGGGAAGCACATTATTTATGATGTTAAGGTTGGTGGTGATGCCATTTTCCAGTTATTCGATGTGGATTCATATGAGGTGTACAACAACCAGATAGACCTATGTTGATATGAGGGGATTGCCCCTAATTTGACTTTGTTTGTCATCGCATTGATCTCAAGAGTCCTTGTTCTCGACTAGCAAGCCAGAGGATGCAGTGTTGGATGGGGGATTGTTTGGTCTCGAATGATGGAGGACATGACCATCTACGTCTAGGGGCTAGTCATCCTAGCCTCCTTGTATCATGATATGCACCAGGTTGTATACAACAGGGCCCGTAGCATTGGAGTGGGCGTTACCCTTCTTCATGTGTGGGCCTATGAGAACATTTATGTTTTGAGGCCATAGATATCAAATGTCCAAATTGACTGTGATGATCTTGCGACATACAGATATGGGGGGATGACCACCCTCCACTTCACAGGCATTACAGGCATCCCGCACTGGAGATAGGTTCTTGATGAGATGACAAATTTTTGGTGGAGGCCTTGGCTCCACTTTCCTAGATGGCACGATGATGATGATCATCTCTTTTACTATCGAAAGTTTCAGTATATGCAAGGGAGGGAGCACTACATGGTTGAGCGGTACCTCCCGGATAGGGTTTCTTGCCATTTTAGGGAGGTACAAGATGCACTCGATGATACTCAAAGAGCCATTTTTCCTCGGTGGACTAGAGAGGTAGCATGGGGATAGAGGATCCCACCTTAACAAGTGATTGCTGATTTTAGATAATTGGTCATGGTGTTTTGGGTATACTTCGATAATCCTACAGATATAGGGACCACCCAGGCTTATGATTCATATTGGTAGGCTCACGCCCCTATTCGATTGACCTTACCAATTGTTCCAGTTGCATCTAGAGGATAGGTCAGAGGACCTAGGATTAGATAGGTTCCAAAATAGCCAGGAGATCAGCCATAGGATGGACATGACAGGGGTGGAGATCATGATGGATAGATCCCACCATTGGTGCCATCTGTTGGACAAAGGTCACCATTCCAGCCCCATCGACAGCCACATCAGCACATGCCACCCCACAACCACCACTGGGTCTTGATCCTAGGGATGTACAGATAGCAATGCTATAGGCACAAATTCAGCTTTTGATAAGGAAACTTCAGCAGGCTTGGGCCCAGATTCAGACATTGGTCTAGGAGAGGGACTGGGCATGATAGGAGGTGGCACAGGAGCGCTAGATGAGGCAGGATTCAGATATGGCCCTAGCATTGGAGACAGGATGGAGGTAGTAGCTAGAGGTTATAGCACAACAAATTTAGGGATAGGCCATAGTCCCGACTGAGATGTATGTTCGAGTGATGTAGGAGGCCTCGTATTACAAGGCAGTGTACTATAGAGTTGTGGCACAGGATTGATGAAAGCCAAATTTATCCCATCTTATCTAGATTTCTCCCACTAGGACCCCTCACATAGGCACATCAGGGAGACCATAAGGGTCTCACCATCAGAGCCGAGGCAGCCATCACAGAGATAGATAGAGCGAGGGCAGCTCAAGATATTAATATTACACTTGGAAACACTTTTTTTATAGCCTAATTATAATGTGTATACATTTATTGGATAAGTTTTTTGACTAACATCTTGTATATCAGATGATGATACTATATATCTAATTCTGATGTATTATGACATTCAACTTTTTTGATATATATATGAGGTGACTTGCGATGTGTTTATATGATGGTTATTTTATTTTATGTGATGTGTATGCATGTAATTTCTCTTTCATGATGTTATGTGATATTATTGATGCATGATGGATCTATGTGGATGCACTTTTATGTGATGGATGCAAATATATTTATGTAATGCAATGATATGTTCATCTTCTTTTTTAGTATCTTTTCTATGTGTGATATGGTGATGCAATATGTATGTATGAAAAATTCCACGATTTTAATAATGCTTATGTGATGGATGATAACACAAATGTGATGATATGCCTAACTTATTTTTCAGTTTCTTTTCCATGTGCGATGTATGTATGGATGATGCAACATGTGATGATTATGATGATGCTTATATGATTACACAAATATATGGTTTATGAGATGCTTAGAATAACCAATCTATATTATGATGGATGAAAATGCAATGTATGGTTTATGAGATGCTTTCTATTATGTATGATATGCAGTATGTTGACGGTTTTGTGCATGCAGGATGGGTGCATATATAGATGTTTTTATTTTTGAATGTCATGATGCCATGTTAGTATTAGTATTTGGAAAAGATAGAAGAAGAAAGAGAAATCAACCCTTGACTTTGAGGTGAAGATCATCGATGATAGATAGATAGATTTACCTTATTTTGATAACACATTACAGATATGATTCATCAAGGTATAAAGAACTGTGATGATGTTGTGCCTAGTGTGATGGAACTTGACTTTGAACCCTATTTAGAATGTAGTTTAGATATTTCAAACATCTCAGACCAAAACATAGAAAGGCAGAACCTTCCCATGTGGTCAACAAGATATTCAAAACACCCTCCCTACATACCAAACAAAGTAAGCATGACCAAGGTTATATTACAAGAATATCCAACAAGCACAGCAAACAAAAGATAATGATCAATGCCCCATTCCTTTCCCTCTAAATCTTCTTGATTAGACATCATCGAGAGATCATTGGAATGAGCACAATAAGATAAATCAACAAGCCAAAGATCAAGGAAACAAACAAGCTAATGTTCTTCATAGCTCTAGCCAATATTAAACTATAGTGATGCCTGATGTTGATGTCCATTGTAGGAAGGATTCATCCTAGGACATGATGTTATCAAATGATTTTGGGACTAACTGGATGATAGGATATTAATACCAAGAGTTTACCAACTTGTTTACCTACTGACCTAGACTTGAGACCTTGACGCTTGAGTTTTCACTTTTAATTTGCTAAACTTGTTTCTGATTGTCTCACCAAAGTTTGAGAGTGACGATCATTTATTATGAGTGGATGTTTATTGCGGGTGAACGTGAAATGGGATGGATGAATTTTGGGTTTTTTGAATGTTTTTGGTGTTTTTGAAATGTTTTGAGGTTGTTTTGGTATTTTAAGATGTTTTACAAATGTTTTGATTTCCCAATTTTCCAATGTTTTTGTGTTTTCAGAGATTTTGACTAAGAACCTAACCTAAGGGCCCCAGGGGTTGATCAAAGATTATTCTTGCCTACATTATACATGTAGAGAATTTGTAGTTCAACTAGCACATACTTGTTTATTGATGAGATATGGACAAATGTGTATTGCCAATTTATTGTGACTTAACTCCTCAAGGACTCCATCTAATGTGTACCTAAGCACATCAATGATGGCCTTGCTCCACGCTCAAAGTTCAAAGACCTCGTAGGGTTTGACAAGATGTGACTCCTATTTTTGATTTTTTGATCTTTCAACCATTTTTGGATTTTGACATTTTTTTGATATTTTGGGGTTTCTTTTTGATTTTAAGAATTTTTGGATTTTCTAATTTTAAGGAAGAAGACTTCAAGAATATACACAAATCCAATCCAATATAAGAACGTGCCCCCAACATGGTGCGATAGACTACTCCAAAATAGGCAGGACAAAACACCCTTAGGAATGGTGCCAAGTAGTACTAGGAGGGAACACGATACAAACACAGGATCAAGCTATGATGCAGACGTGGATGGGTGTTAGAAGGATTAATGGAATGCGATGGATGAATGATGTAGAACAAGCCATAGATATCATGATAGATGGAAAGTGATTATTTACACAAGGTGCCAGTTTTCCAGGTTTTCACCAAGGTACCAGTGCCACCGCATAGTTTTTCACTAGAGTGATCTATTTTTCTTTACCTGCTTTCAACTCTTTTCCTCGATTTTTTTGGATTTTTATATTTTAGATTTTTCTTTGTATTTCTTGGATTTATACCCTGTGAGTTTAGGGCATAATTTTTTGAGATGGGAGTTATTGATAGGATCCCATAGGAGGCTCACCTTTGGGTGTGGATAGTTGATATGCTCTTGATTTGTAGCTTGCTATAATGATGAAGGGTCCCAACCAATTGGGTTCAAAATTTCCCTTGTTGTCTGGATTTGGTACATTCTTCTGATTCTCCTTCAATATGAGCTCTTCGACTTGAAAGGTCTGACTCTTGATCTTCTTGTTGTAGCTTCTCTTGAGACAGTTCTAATATACTTGCAAATGGTTCAAGGCATCCATGCACCACTCATCCAATAGTTCCAGCTCATTCAATCGTGACACCTAATAATTCTTCAGGTAAATCAAGTTTTGTAATGATATTCCCAAGGATGGGGAGCCTCGACAATGGGGAGGATGGATTTTGATTTGTAGACTAGGGAGAAAAGTGTTGCACCTATAGGCATGCATATACTCGTTCAGTAGGCCCATAAGGAAGGATTTAGTTGTAAGTGCTAGTCACGACCAACTTCATTGACTTTTTTCTTTGAGATTTTCAAGATGGTATTATTCGTAGCCTCAACTTGGCCATTTCCTTGAGGGTAGTATGGAGTAGAGAAGTGATGTTGGATATTGAATTTTTGGCATAGTTCTTGAACATCCTAGTTTTTGAAAGGTGTCTTGTTATTTGAGATGAGAGTTTGTGGAACACCATAGCAACAAATAAGATAGTTTAGGATGAATTTAGAGATTCGCTTCCCTATGATGTAGGTCATCGGGATGGTTTCTACCCACTTCTCGAAGTACTCAGTGGCAGTGATAATGAACTTGTGTCCATTGGATGAGGTGGGTGTGATTTTATGAATGATATTGAGACCCCATTGTTAAAAGGGACAAGGTGTTATAATCGTTTGAAGCTCCTGAGCTAGTGCATAGATGAGGTCCCCATGTTGTTGAAATTGTAAACATCTTTGGACATAGTTGTGAGTTTCCTTTTCCATCATACGCTAGTAGTACCCAGTCCTTAGCAATTTCTTGGCCAAGGTCATACCACTCGAATGTGATCCACAAATGCCATCATGTACCGTAGTTAAAGTAGTTAAATCTTCCTCAGGGTTAAGGCATCACAACAAGGTTCCTTCAATACTCCTACAGTATAGGTTGTCTCCTAATATAACAAAGCGGGATGAATTTTTAACAAATGTTCTCTTAAGGTTCAAGGTGATATCAGTAGGGAAGACTCCTATTTTCAAGTAGGTGTTTATGTCATGATACCAAGGGTCACCAAGACCAACAATTTCACACACAAACTTAGACTCTAGTACCTCGAATGCTGGTACAAGAAGCTGCTCTTCCAGGAATTCATGTTTATAGACATTGTGTAGGATATCTAGTAGTGATCTTATTGTTGTCATAGCATCAATTGTTATGTTGTTTTCCCTTGGTATTGTTGCAAAGCTTGTTGATAAGATTATTTCTATAACAAGGCTTGTGCTTGAGATTTTTGGGCTTGATACTGAGCTTTAGCTTGTTGACCAGCTTGTGCAGCTTGGGTAGCTTGTGTAGCTTGTGCGACTTGTTGAGTTTGGAATTTTCAAAGTGTCTTTTGATAGGCTTGTTGGGTTGCTTGTAGAGTGATGTTGTATTGATTCACCATTTTTGGATTTGGCAGTGGCGGTGGAGGATTTGCAATGGTGTGATGATATTTTGTTGAGGTGGTTATTGAGGTGTTATTTGAGTGATAATGAGGGGTTGTGTGATAGATGGAGCAATTGATATGCTAGGTCTTTGGGAGACCATATTTTGAGGTGTTATAGATGGTGTAGTGATTGACTGAGTTTCTTGGATTGATGCCACCTGGTCTTGTGATATTGGTGGCATGCTTGGAGGATTTGTTATGTTGACTTGATTTACAATTGGAGGGTTGTTTTGACTTGGTTGATTGAGGATTGGTAAAGAGGGTTTCCCTAAACCAAGGATTGGTGCAGATGTTGATGCTAGAAGGGGTAATGGTGGGAAGATGGGTGGTATGTTTCCTTGAGAAAGTGATGATGAGGGATCAAAGATTCCCCCTTGTCCAAAAAGTTCCACTTGTCCTTGTGAAGTCATGCGGAGAGAGACATGTGTATCAAGGGAAAATGTTGGTGATGCGGTGAAGGTGGATGGATTGTTGGTGTCATGAAAGATGAGTGGGACGTATGGATGCTTTGGATCTTGAGGAACGGTATTTGGTAGACCCAAGATGGTGTTTGCATATAAGTCTTGGTTATTTACAAGGGGATGTGTCTGAAGAGCATGAAGCAATGAACTTCCCTTAGTAACCATAGGTTGAATTGGAGCATTAGATGATGTTGGTTGTATGATGGGTTAGATGATGTTTTGGAAATAAGGTGTGAATGATACTGGTGGCATAATCCCAAATGGTTTTTCCACAATAGTGCTCACATCATAATCAGATGGGAGTTTAGCCCCTTTGCTAATGCTAACATGTATTTTGAACGATTAAGTCTCATCATTATGTTGAAAATTTTGTGGTTATCAGTATTTTGGACTATCTCCATGATTTCATCTTGACTCATTCATAGGACATTGTTGGTAACATCCTCCACTTGGCAACCTCCCTCTTGAGGATTTTGAATTATTTGAGGAGGATTAAGTGGAAGTTCAATGGATATCCTAGGGTGTAATTATGTTTCAGTTTGACTTCAATCACTCAAAGTGGATGTTTCTTTGTTTTGTTCCATGTTCTTCTTGTGTTGAGATCTAGTTTAGACCATAAAATAAGGATCAATTTTCAGGAATATGGGAGGTAAACCTCTAACTCCTTAGGTTAGTCTAAACTTTAGGTACAAAAAAGACAAACTAGGATGTTTTAAGGATCAAATAGTGATGATGGGATAAATGAAAGATAGATGATGTGAATGATTGAACTTTTAAGAAACCTTGGAGGAATATTAGACTTTAGTACTTTTTGGATTTTTGACTTTGGATTTGATTTGGAATTGATTTGGATTTTGGATAATGAACTTATAAACCCCAAGATGTTAGATGTTATCTTGGAATAAACTTGTCCTCAAGGTAATATTTTAACTAAGTGTCTGAAGAAGGATTCATCCACACACACTTAGTCAAACAAAGGTGATTTTGATTTTGAGGATTTTACCAAAAATTCTAGTATGAATGATTTTTTCCAAGATTCTAAGAGTTATTTGTGAGATGGGATTTGATTGATGTTTGGGGATGGATGAAAGTGTTGATTATGATCCTAGATGAACCTAGAGAGAATTTTGTTTACAAGACCTAGGTATTGAAGAACATGATATACTTCCAAGAACTTTTAAACCCTACAAATTGAGATACTCAAAATGTTGGAAGAGAGTTGGATTTTGACAATAATAGAATGAGTACAAGTTTGGATTGTCCTTTGAAGAACATCTGTAAAAGTTATAGAGCAATCTTTCTCTAACTTGGTAAAGGTTTGAATGAAGTTTCTTGAGATCTCTTGGACTAAGACACTTGCGACAATTAATGGACTTTGATTTTGGGATTTTGTTCTTGTGGGAAATTATTTGAACAAACACGTGTGGGGTTCAATTGTCTTTTATCTTTTCTTAATGGATTCTTTTTACCACAAACACTTTCTTTCTTATATTTTCAAATTGAATGTCTATGTCTCAATTTTTTTTCATCCCACAAGGTCCATTATGTGGAAATCAAGAGAATCAAGGAAATAGTCCCCTAATGTTGACTTTAGAGAGAGCAAATTGATATATAGGCCCAAATATTTAGAAGCCTCTAAGGCTGGAATCCTTAGGGACAAGCAATAATACTTGGAATTTTCAAAGGTATTTTCTCTTTCTAAAGGGTTTGAAATTTGATGACCTTGTTGAATGTTTGTTTTCAAAATTTTGGATTTCAAGCAATGTATTTAAGTGACTCACAGATTGCACAACCCTAGGATAGAAAAGACAATATTTGTTGAATTCTCACTTGGATTTCTCTAGCTGCGCTTATTCAGAGTGGATGATTAGAATCTTGACCACACTGGCTCCCCTCCACGACACTCACTTTTACAGGTCAGCCAAGCTTCGAGTTCTCATGAATCTTCCATGAAAAAATCATCTCTACTAAGAACCGCAAGTATGTGGGACGGCTTCAGAGGTCTGACCTCTTGACACAAACAAATATTAGGGATTTTTGGCTTCTACACAAAGGTTCGTAATAAGGGAATCCAGTTTAGGGATACAATGATAAAATCCTTGTGAGAGATCTCCCAACCCTTAGAACAAGAGCTTTACACATCATAAAGATACTGGGGGAGAGTTATCATGCACCGCTTCCCATTGTTTATGATCTTCATCATAACCATGAATTTATATAGCGGTTTGGAAGAGCTTGGATTATGCTCATTACCTCTTGGGTCGTTCCCTCGGGGTGAGTAATTTTTCCCACCAAGGAAGGCCCTTTAAATGTGAACAATAGTGAGTAAGTACATTCATAGTTTGATCATCTTTTTTTGCATGAACAAAGGGAGAACACATGCTATGTCTTTTCTCACACTAGTAATGATTTGTTCAATTTAAAAAACCCAAATTTGAAATGTGGAGGAAATCTTTTAGAAAACCTGTTGCCACTAAAATACTTTTGATTCTCAAGATCACTCTAAAGCATGAGAGAAGTGCATATGCATTCAAATGAAAAGAGTTTGTAAAGAAGATTACAAAACAAAACAAACATAAATTCTTTTTAGTCCTCAAAGGAAATATATGAGTTCTTTTTATAGCACCAAATTTGAGTGTGGAAGTTGATTGTTCAATTTTAATCCAAACTCAAAATTTTAGTATCTAAGGTTCAATTTTAACACACTTGACAGAGCTTGAGTTGTGGGTTAATTTTAAGTCCAAATTGAATCTAGTTGGTCCTAGGAAATGAATTGTAGAAATTGAAATCCTCAAGTATTACAAAGAGTATTGAAAAATGCTTTTAAGTCTTCAAATTTTGATCCTCCCCTGCTTTTTGCATATGCGACACTGAACTGCAAATTTGACGATCTACAAATGTCAAATGTGGCATTCAAAAATAGATCTGGTGAGTGCAAAAGCGGCGCTCTGCAGAAACATAGAGTGTGAATGTGGTGCTATAATAGATGTAGTGCTCTATGACAAGAATTACTTGACAAAAGACAAAAAGTGCATATGCAGCATTAAATAAAAAGTGACATGACAAAGGCATTCTAATGTGGCACAATGTGGTGAATGTGGCATTGTATAACAAAAGCGGCGCTATGTGGCATCGCATTTGTAGAAAGGCGATGTCACATTCTTGAACTTGCAAAAAATGAGAAAATCAAGTGAAATTTGACATGTTAAGTTGATCAACCCTCCTTCTAGCCCCAAAATGTGAACACCAAACCTGCAAAAACTAACAAGATATCATCAAACAAGAGTCAATCATGTTAGAAAGGAAAACCTAATGTTCCCTATGAAATTATTTAGCCAAATTCAAGAGAAAACATGAAAATAACAAGAAACTAATGAAAGATAACATGTAAATCAAATTGAACTAGCTAAACCTCCATCCCATAGGGTGAGTGGTACTCCTTTGATGTGGAAAGAAGCCCTTTTCCAATCCCTTTGATAAGCTTAATGATTTTTGGATGATCCTAAGTATGAAAATGGCTATAATCTAGCTAAATTGCTTGAAAATGATGGAAAGCTATGGATTCAAATGACTATAATGGAAATGCATGAAGTTGTGTCTCTATATTATGAAAAGGATGCCTCTATTTATAGAAGCCAAGGGTTGAAGGATGGAGGAAATTAGTGAATGTGGGATAAATTGAGAGCCAATGAGAATGTACCAATTGTCACAATTCTATTGGAGGAAGTTGGAGCACATTTTGGGAAATGTGTGAGTGGAGGAGGATGGAAGAGAAGTAAATGTTGTTGGTTGAGAATTTGAAATTGGTGTAAGAAGAATTGAATGAGATTTGAGAGGATGTAAGAGGAATTGAAAGGTTGTAAGAGAAGTTATGTAGATGTGAAAGGTTTTTGAAAACCTTTGAAGGGAAATTGAATTAGAGGTGGTTGAGAGGAATATTCCTCAGAATATGCCTTTGTGAGGATAATTGAGGTAATTAGATAATTAGAAGAAATTGATTTTATGCACAAATTGGTTAGTTGACCATGGTTGATTTAACTCTTGAGGAGTTAAAAGTTCGAGGATTTGATAATGATGATTAAAAAGTTGATTTAGGATTAATTAATCTAGAATTATTTAATTGGAGTGAATTAAGAGATGACATTTGATTTGATTATTTTTTAATCAAATGAGAGGATTAAAAGAGGATTTAATTAAATAAGATGAATAATTAGTTAGAAGAATGATGAATTAATCAATAAATTTAATTATTTGATTAATAACTTAATTTGCTGATTTTAATTAAATAATGTTGATTATTCAATTAATTGATCGATTTGAAGTGATTTAGGAAGAAACAGTGTTAGTTGATCAGAATTAGATGCATAGTATCAATCAGGACTTTTTTCGGTACAAACATACATATGTGTATTTATGTATATGTATATATATATGTATGTATATGTGTGTGTATATATATATATGTATGTATAAGTATATATATAAATACACACACACACATATATGCATGTATATATTCTGATGTATATACATATATACATATATGTAGATATATAAAATATATACATATATATATATATATGTATGTATATGTATATGTATATATAGGTGCATAGTATATGTATGTAGTATATATATGTATGTATATGTGTATATATATACATATGCATACATATATATATACACACACACATACATACATATATATATATATATATATATATGCATATATATGTATGCATATGCATGTATATGCATATATGTAACGATTGAAACCTTGATATGGAAACTTAATGAAGATTTCATAGAAGACTATACATCTTAGAATACATAATAAAACTAGGTTATACACATGCATATTGAGTGTACGGATCTAAAAATTCAATTGTGAAGCCCAAATTCTTAATGGCAACCACCAAACCATTAGAAGTAAGCTTATAAAATCAAATCCAAAATAATGAAGCACAAATCAACTTAAATGAAATTGAATGCAAACAAACAAAGCAAATTATACTTTTATACCTCCATTGGTTGATCTCCATTGTTCCTCTCTCCTTCGCTTTTGAAAATTTAAGATTTGTT
Organism: Sequoia sempervirens; assembly: GCA_007258455.2. Taxonomy (NCBI): domain Eukaryota; kingdom Viridiplantae; phylum Streptophyta; class Pinopsida; order Cupressales; family Cupressaceae; genus Sequoia; species Sequoia sempervirens. The sequence continues at coordinate 5,681 of VDFB02040401.1, read as the reverse complement.
GCTCTCAGTTTTGAAGTGCACAAAGCAAAAGGCTTATAACTATAATGGTGACAACAAAAGATTGAAGATGGTGGTTAGAGAAATGAAGAGCTCAAAGCTTTAATTTATAGATGCGAAGATGGTGAAATGGACATACAAGATTGAGTAGAGAATGGATGGTTGAGATCAAATGAGAGAATGTGCAAAGGAAAATTTCTCACTTTCAAACTAGAAAAATGGAAGAGTTTCTCATTTTCAAAATAGAAAAAATGAAAGAGTTTCTCATTTTTGCAATAGAATAATGGAAGGGATTGTGGAGTGAGAAAAGGAAAGATGTAAGAGTTAAGTTGAGAAATTCACATAAATGAAAGAGTTAAGTGGGAAAAAGAGGGAAATATTTAAGAGTTCATTTTTTGAAAATTAAAAATTATTTATTTTCAAAACCAGGGATAATTAATTAAATTTAAATTAATCATTAGATTAGTGAGATTAAATAAATAAAAGTATTTATTTAATCAAAGGTAATCTTTTGATTATATGGGAAAAATAGTTTTTGAAGGGACCAAAAACCCTTTACAACAAAAGATACTAAGTGTTGCTAAAAAGGATTTTCAAAAAGTTGCCAGCAGCAACCCATCAGCCAAAAAAATAACAAAATGGGTGCTAGTCTAAAGATAAGAAAATAAACTACCAACAACACCCAACAACATCAAAACAACAAAACAAACAGGAAAAAAACCTACACCCAGCGGGAAACAGAAAGTAACTAAGAAGAAGACCAGACACTAATTCAAACTACTCAAGGTGTTGGCCACCTCAAGTTGTTAGCTTCTATGCCTCTCGATCATATCCAACAGATCCTTCTTCTCAACATCAAAGGATCTCTTCCAATCAACTGACCCTTTAATTGTGGGTCCTTTTTCATCATCCTTAGCAACTTTTTTACCTTTGCATTTAACTGAGTGCTCCTTCTCCATAAGCTCAAAGAAATAAACCTGATCCTCCCTGAGCTCACTTATCTTTCTAAAAAGGACTTCCAAGGAGTTTGCACTATTCTTCATAGAGATATGACATGCTTGCAAAAGCTTTTTGATATTCACATTTGTTCCCAGAATCTTGGCTTCCAAAGTAGCCAACCTATCTTCACACAGAGATTTGAAGTCGTGGTAGGAACCTTCAAGGTTCACAATTCTATGAATAAGAATGTCTAGCACCGAGCCCTTCAGAACATTCTTCAGATTCTCCTCAAGCCTCTAATTTTGATATTAATCTTATTGAACTCTTGAAGAGTCTAATTAGCTTACTTAAAATTTCTAATAGCCCTAGCCCTAGCCATTTCCAGTAATTCAAACATGGAGGTAGAGTCATCATCAGGCAGAAAAGTCCTCAAAGAGAGGATTTCACCTTGAAGGCTCATGTTTCTAGCTTTTTTCAGATCCTCCTTATCAAGACCCTCTTTATTTCTTTTGTCTTTGCTCCTCCACATAGTGTAATCTTGCATCGTGGGAGTCCTCACGGCCACCGCTTCCATCACGCTTGTAACCTTCCAAAACAATTGCATATGTTAGGGGTCCTTCACCAACCCATTTGAGGCCTTGTTCTTCAGTTGGAAATACACTTCGACAACCTCTCGTGGCTGTCAACCCATGCACATTCAGGACTCCCACCTCCTCAAGGCCACCACCAAACATCCTAACCAATACCACCTCACGGTCTTGGGCAGGGAATCAACTGGCCCACTTCATATCCTCGCCATAAAGGAAGTCACTTAAAGACCTCATACTCTCGTGAACCACCGACTCTTCTTCAAGACGAATGCGAATGGTCGAGACACATAAAGGGCCTTTATTCTCATGTTGCACACTTCAATAAACCCTCCACTTGACGAACCAACCGAAAACATTATCCCGTGACCCCTGCCCTCGGCGCACCAACACTATTCACAGCCAATCTTCGGTCTTTGCAATCATTTGAGCCCACTTCTATATCCTTGCTTTCATAAAGGGAAAGACACTTAAAAGACCTGTTACTCTTAGAACCACCTAGCTTCCTCTTCTTCAAAGACATAGTCGCAATGGTTAGAGACACATCCTCCTCCTTTTCATTCCAATCCTCCTCCTCATCTGAAGAGGAATCTGAGCCTAACAAGCCAGATTCATCAATCAAAGTCTTCTCCTTACCCTTAATGGTTGAAGCAGGGAGAAGAGACTTAACATGCTCCATAATTAGTAATATATGACCACCATGGAGGACGAGAACCCTCCTATTCTTCAAATGAGTGTACATAGAGACCTCCAAAGATGATAATAGGAAAAAAGGAAAAGAAATAAACAAACCATGTCTAAAATGGTTGAGGAGAGTGAAGTGGTGACTAGGAATCGTAGTAAACCTCTCCTCCAAAGTCACTTAGCGCATAAGCACCTCAACATTCGCCCAAATTTTCTTGAGGTATTTTCTCTCATAACCCCAACTTTCCAATTTAATTAATTTCTTCCACTCATCATCATTGAAAAATTGGTCCACCGCTTCCTCGCTACTCTTTTTGTCCTTGAGGAGCTTGCGGCCCACTGTTGGTATACCAATAACAACAACAACCAATTCCTCATTCACCTCCACTTCCAATCCATTAATATTAAGCCTATAGTTATTCCAGAAAGACACAAACTATGCTGAGGCATTAGGGTCATTCCCGTGCAGCCTCTCTAAGAACGGAGTGAAATTACCATGACGCAGTATATTCCAAAGCTTCTTCTTTTTCTGATGCCCCCACAAGAATGCAGTTTGATTCTACTTCTATCACCACCCATGTCGAACAACACCAGAACAAGCAAAATCTTACGAAAAAAACCCAACTAGAAACCAGAGAGAAAGAAAACACCCACAAAGCATGTGGAATGGAAGAAGGTACTGGAACATAAATGCAGCAATGTCTCAACTGACGCCATCATTCCTCAATAAACTCCTAGCATTCTTAGGAAGGATCGAACCCTCCTCCCACACATGAAAATCATTTAAACTGACAGCCTCATTGGAAAAGAAATCTTCCAACAAGTTTCCTTCTCGGTAAACATGAGAGATGTGGGTCTCTTCATAAGATCGCAACATGATTATAGTATCTTTAATGAGCTGATCCACATTCCAACTTGGAGGATGAGTGCCACACAGATAGTTAATTATGTTTAAAGAATTGCCTTCAACCCATAATTTGGAGTAACCTTTATTGATTGCATATTTGACACTTATGAACATAGTCTCCACCTCCACGTAGTGATTGGTCTGGATTCCCAACAGAATCAAAGGCAATGTTAATAATTAAATAATTAAGTAATAATTATTTAATCAGGTGGATTAATGAAATGGAAGACATTAGTATAATTAAATAATAAAATTTCATTATGTGTGTGTAAAGAGAGTGAAATTGGATTAGAGGTTAGATGAAGAATTATGATGAGATGAAGAATTAGATGATAAATTAATCAATAAAGGGCATCATGAGCTTGGGACAGTTTTAAGTGTCTACACTGAGAAAAAACTAAAAATTGCATAATATTTAATGAGTCTGCTTATTAATTCATAAATAAACTTGAACATTCCCTTAACTATTATGAATAGAAACTATGCAAAAAATTTATAGTGTTATGGTTGATAAAGTGATCATACATATACATATACATATATATACATATATACATCTATACATATACATATACATACATACATATGTACATATATGTATATGTATATGTGTATGTATGTATGTATGTATGTATGTATGTATGTATGTATGTATGTATGTATGTATGTATGTATGTATGTATGTATGTATTTGTGTATGTATGTATGCATGCATGTATGTATGTATATGACTAGTTTGTCAACCATAACACCATAAAAACTTTGCAAATATTTTGCATAGTGTCTATTCATAATAGTGAAGGGAATGTTCAAGTTTATATATGAATTAATAAGTAGACTCATTAAATATTATGCATTTTTTTGTTGTTTCTCAGTATGCATGTGTATAATCTAGTTTTCTTATATATTTTGAGATGTATAGTCTTCTTTGAATTCTTCATTAAGTTTCCATATCAAGGTTTCAATCATTACAAGTTTTGTATGAATTAATAATTTTGTGGCCCAAATTGGAATCGACATTGGTTTGTTAAGATCCATTTCTCATCACCCAACACATTAAACAAAATGATTATAATCACTTTATTCAGTTGTGGTGTTAATTTTATCATGCTTCTATGTATGAAGTTATATAATAGCAATATGTGTCATTATCACTATCTAACACACTTTACATGATAATAATTTTCTATTATATAAAGGTGTATAGCCTTGCATATCCAAACCAAAACAATAGGTATATTGTGACACCAATATTTAGATACATTGTGCAACAGGTATAGTTTGTGGAAAGGCAAGTATTCAATCATTGTTTCCTTAGTTAGTTCAACACTTAGGGAAACCTCCCTTGGTCTTGCCAAACTAGAAGTGAATGAGGTCTTACCCACCTCAATAAATCATCCTAAGTTGCCCAGCCTAAACTGAGGTTTCGTGATATTCTTCCTAGGCTCAACACCCATGGCACTTGGGAGACTATATTAGCCTTAAGAATTTGGGGTCCATAGATCAAATCACAAGCAAAATCAATAAATAATATATTTTTCATTTCTTGTGTCATTGAGTTTTTGTGGTGTGTTTATGTATTTGTTTACATGGTTGGATAATGTTTTGTTGGACCCTTCAGGACTATGATTGCAATATTACTTAGTTATAGGAGTGATAATGCCAAATTATTATGTTGATGCATTGAAATTAGAATGCCTTAGGACTGGAATTGATGGATCTTTATTATATTTTACCTCAAGGTCTATGCAAAGATTATATTTTCTTAGGTTGATTCTACTGATTTGGATAGATTTTTGCAAGTGGATCTATCCTTTGAAGTGTGGTTTTAACTTGTGACATGCACACATCTAGTCCTTGATTTACCAAATTTGTTAAAGCCTACTCTACTATGAAGTGTAGCACCTCTCATTTTTTCCCCTGATAGATTGATAGTTGATCTATTTTATAATGAGACATTATGATACATTATATGATGTTTGATGATGCCATTAATGACACTTTTGTTACTTGAGGCTTTATGTACATGTTATGATTAGTATATGGTTTTATTTGGTTATTAGGACTAACCCTATCATGAGTACTATGTGATTATCTTATCATGACTGTTATGTGATTATATTGAGACTGATCTTATCCTGATTATTATGTAGCTGATTGTTTATGAGTTGATTTGATTACTAGGTGTCATTCTTACTAATGTGTTCAGGTGAAAGGGATAGTGTCACATCACTTGTGAGTATCCTGCAACGCTGTGATTCCCTTTCACAATGTGCCTAATTATATGTATATGTATATGCATGATTGTTTTGTATGCTGCAGGTTGTAGGTAATAGGCATCGACTCCACCTGAATTAGCAGGTCTGAGCATGCCTTGAACCCAATGGATCATTTGATCAGAGATAACACTTGGTCCCCTACCCTAGCCATCGTCCCCAAAGAGGACAAGTATCCAGTCTGATACCTTGTTAGTATTGTCAGTGGTCAGTCAGTGTTGTTTGAGGTTTTGCTTTTCGACCCTAGATAGTGGTCAGGTAATTATTTGGCATTTGATTTTTATTTAATTT
>VDFB02040400.1:0-13091 GCA_007258455.2 Sequoia sempervirens | reverse complement strand
ATCTCCAATAAAATCCTCAAACTTTAAGACAATTAAAATACAGACAATTAATTTTCCACATAATTTCTATTATATGATATTTATCTTCACATCAAAGCATACAAAATTCCTTCTGACAAAGAATTAAAATAAGTATAAAGAATAATTTATTAATTCAAAAGAATAAATGAATAATGAATAATAACCAGACAAGAGTTGGGGGCACTCCATCTGTTAAAAGAATTGTATACAGCACTCTTTAAAATTTGTTTGGGTAACTTAAACCAAGGTCTTGCAGGAGCGCGAGGTGGGATCCCACATTGCTGGGAGAAGGAACGTGCGGCTGTTGACGCCATGGGCGTTGTAGCTGGCCCCTGTCGTCTCATCCACCAACAGTTGCCCGGGGTAACCGGGATAAGCCCCCTTTCCATACATTCCTGAACACGCTGAGACCGCTTCCAACGGAGCAGCGGCGTCTCCTTGGAAGTATCCTGACTTGAAAGGATTCGTCACTGCTCCTGCAATGCTCGCCGCAATGTTGATGATCATTCCATCGATGCCCACATCGCCGTTAGGCGGCAGCAGAGGAGGACTCTGCGGGCCGTAAAGAGGCTGATGAAATGGCCATGCGCACTGCCCCGGGCACTGCTTTGCCGAGTTTCCCACCCACGCATATGCGTATTCAATGCTTGCTTTGCTGCTGCCATGGAATCCGCAAGAGCTACTGCAGAAGTTCTCTACCATAACATCCTCAGATGTGAGCACCAAATACAACTCCACCTCACCATTGCTTTTCTTCTTCTGAGGCGGAGGCAGAGCTCTGGACTGTATAGCACTCTTCACCAACACGGCAATGTCACTTCTTTTCAGCGACTTTCCAAGAGAATAAGCTCCGTCCAGTTTCTGCTTCCCCAGCCTTGGATTTAGGGGTTGGGCTTGATTTAGTTTGGAAGGTGCAGAGCCTTTGTATGCCTCTGTTGTTTTCCACCAGGCGGACACAGAGGGAGAGCCCTGCTTCCCGTTTCCCATTCCCAATGACTGCACAAAATCGGCCACAATGGTACGCTGCGTGGAAGTGAAATTGCCATACCAAATGAGATGGAGATTGAGAATGGGTGTTGTGGTAAGCAGAGGGCCATTGTGATATTCCAGAACAAGAGGCGCTTCTTCCACCAAAGCAGAGAGCTTTCTCCACTGAGCTAGGGGCCGAGCTGTGGCATCCACTGTGGACAATGCCGCCAGACATAGTAGAATTAAGTGCATCAGAATCCTCTGAAACCCTATAACAGCCATTTTTAACAGGATTTATTTGCAGGGGAACACAGATTTGAAAGATACAATGTATATTGTATGATCAAATAGGAAAGTGTTGTGTGGAAAAAAGCAAGAAGAGGATGAGGTTTAAATAGGCTGATAGAGGAAGTCAAAGCGGGAAGGGCAACTTATACCGCTGGCCATCGCAACAAAAGCGAAAAACAGCTAACTAATTTGCAAGGTAGCTTCCTTTGTTGACGTGGCGATATTAAAGTAAAATACAGCTCTCTTCTATCTGGATGCAATTTGCATTGCGCGTGAATGAAATATTATCACATCTTCCGCTTCGTCACCATCGTGCTTGCGTGTTTGGTGGGGCAAATTTCATTGGCGTTACAAATCAGACAAAGTTATCTGAAATTGCGAAGGTCGTGCTTGCTGGGGCAAAATTGATTTGCCCTGGTCTTTCCTTCGAGCAAATTTTCAAATGTGAAAAGTGCAGATTCAATCCAAAGAGCTTGGAGTGTATTCCTTAGCTGTTCCGACAATATTTTTATAAGGAAGTTTGCTTATAGTCTTCATAATAGTTTATTTGTTCAAAATATTCACATTTGTTTTAAAAACAAATTATAATTTTTTTAATTGATTAGTGTTTCATTTAGAGTTATAGTACTTATTATTATAATGCTAAGTACTATTCATTAATATATTTGTATATAAATTAGCAATTGTATTATGGTGTGTAAAGGGTATGTCAAAACGTTGTGGAAAATTAAGTAGCAATTGCTTTCCTTATTTCATATTTAGTTGTGTAATACATTAGGTCAATTGATAGGTCATTAAAAGTAAATCAAGTTGGCATGTGTGATCAAGGACTTGATGGGCAGTGACAACTTTGGATTTTATGCTCTCTCTCTCTCTCTCTCTCTCTCTCTCTCTCTATATATATATATATATATATATATTCTTGTTATTTTAATAACTCTCCTTGTTTGTCCATTTTTCCATCTCTCTTATACTCCATTCATTTAACTTGTTGGCTATATAAATCTTATTCAATTAATAGAGAGATATGAGGAAATCATAGCAACCAAGGTTTCAATGGGAGTATTAGGATCCATTTCTTAAGTGACAATTATGGTTGAGAAATTGTTCAAGTCATTGGTCATCTTGAAACTTTCGAACATGAATTGGATCTACAAAGTTCATTTGTAAAGTTGGCTAAAATGCATGAGTTTGGTGAAATATGTTACCACCTTTTGGTCTCTTGAGTGATTTAATTCATACAAGATCAATTCTTCTTTAGTGGCTGGTAAAATCAAATGTTACACTATTTAGTTTATCTTATTATATTTATTTGAAAATATATTATTTTCACAAAACATATTACATAACTATAATTAAAAATTTAATTTTAATAGTAATGTTAGTTTTATTTATTTATAAATAAAATAAAATATTGTTAAATTATTATTTTTACATTAAAACTTCAACTTAAACCTATATATATTGCATAAAAATAAAAATCATTGAATAGATCTCACCAACATCACCCATGACTAAAGGGCCAACTTTCCTCGGCTTTTAGAATGGCCTCGAGATTTAGATCACTATAGAAAACCCCTCTGGACCCCTCTTTATCCTTGGGCCTTACTTAAACATGTAATTTATATTTTGAGCACTCATTCATTGATTGTCTTCATATTTCTTTGATAAGAAAGGTAGAGAAAAGAGTATCCATTTTAGAATCTAAATAGAACCACTTAGAGAAAAAATTGATATTCCAAAAATTTGGGAAAAGAATAAAGTAATTGTACACATGTATCCTCCTCTTATAGCTTTACATCAATGAATCCTAACAAATTCATAATCAAATTAAATGTATTTGATTGTTTTACAACATAGTCTTCTTTTTTCATTTTCAAAGAATATATATATTTTTTTCAAACATTTCTTTTTACTAGATTCTTTGTTTAGTAGATTCCATTGATCTTTCTACATAGGAGATTTGTAGCAGTTTCCTTAAAGACATTTAGTAGGATAGAATCTAAAAGACAACCAAATGGTTCCTTATGCATTTTTTTTTCTAATTTTCTTCATTCATCTTGTAATATTACCTTTGGTTTCTCTTTGTTTATAATAGCTCTCTATCGATGTCTCTCTTCAAGGACATTCTCCATTCAAATTTCCAAATCTCGTAGCCAATTCCATTGAACGTTTCTATCTCTGAACAAGATTTACTAGCCATGATTCTAATACATAAAAATCTTCAAACACACAAAGGAAAAATGCTCCTACTATAACACAAGAAACTCATAACACTCTAAAAAAGGTTTCCCCTTCTTAATAGAACCAAAACTCTAATACCAAATGTTAAAAAATAAAGTAAACTATTGTAACAATAATATCAACTATAAAGTGTGCCTAGATGGCATGGTGTGATGGTTTACAGTGGCATTGTTGTTCTTGGCTACCAAGGGGTTCAAAACTCTGGCTGGGTGGGGTATGTTGGAATGGTTGTATCCGTCTATAGCTCCGGCCAAAAGCGCTTACCCCTTGAATTAAAAAAAACATCAAATCTATAGTAAAGGCAAATATCATCATTTCCATGAATTAATGGAGATAACGTAAATTAGCAAACCACAATATATCAAAACATGACACTAGATATACATGGAGAAGTCCTTTAAGGAAAAACAACACCATCAAAGAGGGCACAAGGTTGTATTAATCTTCAATCAATAAATATATGGATACAATAAACTTCCACTTTTTAGTCTAACAACATTTTGGCAACACTTGCATACTTGTAAAATCAGATAATTAAAAACCTCTATCCCATGATTCCAATTTATAAGGCAAACCAAAACTAAAAATCATGAGTGGTTTACAAAACGAGAGGTAAATGCCATGCACCTGAACAAGCCCTCCATATCCCTCATGCAAAGTAATCCAATACCCCACACATGAATATTATCTTTCAAGAATAAAAAATGTAACTTTTACCAACTATACTCCCTCCACAATACATGCAAAATCAACTATGACTCTCAAGTTCCCCTTAAGGAAACTCTCATTACAACTCATGCAACTCTTCATATTCCAAAGTGATTTCCATTTTCTTTTTCCTCTTACTTGTATTATTTCAATGATATTCTAAATAACTAGAGAAAAATCATTAATACATTAATTCTACCACACATGGGCATCCCATTTCACCCCTTCCATTTTTAGAGTAGAAACTACATTCATTATCCATCTATATAATTAAATAAATATTGGATTTTTACGGTAGATAGCACTTAATCCCAATAGTTAGAAGAAAGGATACTAGAGTATAAACTACATTCATTATCCATCTATATAATTAAATAAATATTGGATTTGTATGGTAGATAACACCTAATCCCAATAGTTAGAAGAACGGATAACAAAATGAATTTCTTTCTATGAGGCAATAGACTTTATATTACTTTTTCTCCCATCTCTACAGTGTATTAAAAGTTAATATGAAGCCATAAGGATGAAAAATTAAATTCTAATGGAAGAAGAATTAAACCTTGTTATAGGAAAAAATAAGATTTTAGAGTACAAAGAAATTAAAATTATATGTCTTTTGATCAATTCTTCTAAAAAAAAAAATAAAAAATAAAATAAATTATGAACATGTAAATCCAAAGTATCATCCCATTTAAACATGATAATTAAAATTCATTCTGTATCCATGGATTTGATAGATAAACATTAAATATTAAATACCTTGTGAAAATGCACACAAAGTATTAAGAATGACTCCAATAGCCTATTGACCATGCTCTTGCATGAAACCAAAATAGCTTCTCATACAAAATGGGAATATAAAATATAAATGTATAGCAAATCACAAAAAATATACTAGCTAATCTAAACATTAAATGAGATGTGTTTTCTACTTCTTTTTCTATGGTTGCATCTATCTTAATAAGTTGGGTTTCAACAAAATTTCTAGCTTATCATCTTCCTAGGTTTATTCACACATTGATCTAGGATAGAGAGTTCAATAGTTTAGAAGCTATAGGAGACACTTAGGAAAACTATGTCTTAGGGACCCACACATTTTTTCACACTCTATCTTTGAAATTTGCATAATTAGGCTTTCCCCAACACTTTTCCTATTTTGTTGAACAAATAGTAAAGACATGACTTAAATCTTGAAAACATGATTTATCAAGAAAAATCATAATTTAGTGACTTCCATGACCAACCAAGCAAAAAAAATACAACCTTTGAAAAAGCAAACTTAATTCAAATATTATTTTTTCACACCTTCCTCGCCTTTATCACCTATTTCTTCAAAAAAAAAAAAAAACGACACTTTTTAGAAACATTATTTTTGTTGCATTCCTTCACCTCAATTATCAATTTCACCTACACACTGTTTTGCTATAACTTCCACATTTGGAGTTTGATTTTCTCCTAATTTGAAGCATTGAAAAGATATCTTCATAAGCAATAGATATGAGATTGATCTTCTTTTGTGATACATAGAACAAAGAGAATTCACAACAAAGAAATTTGTGGTCTTTCATAGTGTTTAGAGCATACATATATCATAGATCTGTACATGATAGAAATATTCGCCCAAGCATGATCATTTCTAGAGGTTATTGAGTTTTTCCTAGATCTCAATTATGTACTAAGGTCCCAAGGCATACCCAATTGTTATCCCTATTTTTGTAATTAGGAATAATACCTCCAATCACCTTATTTCAAGGCAATCAAAGCTTGATTTTATAAGTTTGGGGTCCACATTTTAAAACTCAAGTGACTAGTGAATTCAAAAAGTGGTATGTGACACTAAGTATAATTCATGCAAGTGATCCTAAGGTGCTAAAACTTCATAGAACACATGTTACTAATAGACTCCATTACCCAATGGATAAGGCACTACAATATAATTTGATTTCATCAATTCATATGCATACATCAAGTGACATAATGGGGGGTGGTCAAACTTTCCTAGTGAAGTTTTATGATGTTTGCCTTTGTGTATAAATTCAAATTTATTTAATTATTTTTAAAATTAAAAAAATATAAAAGTTTACAAAGATTATATTTATAGACCAAGGACATACAAAATTTATAATTTATATTTAATTAAAGAAAAATATGGAAAGAATCATGTAATATCCTCCTCTCCATAGGAAAATCAAAAGCGAATGATTATAGTTTGAAAAAATATTTATTTCAAAACTTGAATAGTCATATGAAGTTCCATGTTGTTTCTAAAACCTAAATAATAAATGTTGTACATATTATAATGTGGGGATAGTAATTTCTGAGTGAATAACTTTTGGGATAGTGAATTTGATCACATTTGGTCAAATTTTTAATGTTCAATGTTGTTGATGCATAACAAATTTGTTATGATAGATGTAATTTTATTATTTAAATATGTTTATGCTAATGGTGAATTTTACTATAACACGTGTTGTAAACCTATGTCAAAAGTCTCACAAATTATAGAAAAACAATTAGTAGATTTAATTATGGAATGATTTTGATCCTTGTTATATCATTTTTTTATTTTTTTTAATATTAAAATTAATATACAAATATAAGTTAGAATGAACATCATAACACAATATTTCACAACTAGAAATCAATTACTAAAATATTTATCAAAGAGTAGCCATATACAACATTCCTACAAGCTCCTTACTAAACAAACACTAATCTAAATCATATTAATTATTTGTATCAAAATTCAGAAACCATCAAACAACATCACCTAAGAGCCAAAATTGTTGAAAGTCATACCAATATTATATTCCACATCTAAAGCACCAAAAACCAAAGGTAAAGACCAACTCAATATCATATCTAAACAAAAGACAATGTCACCAACAAATGGAAGAACTTGAATTGAATAACAATCAAACACTAGTTACCCATAGTTAATTTTTTTATTATTCCCATATCTATTGACCCAATGCTTTGCGTTATTTATTAAAGTGTAATCCTAAAATCAACACATTCTTTCAACCAACCATCTAAATACATCCTAATAGGAACAACAAGGTGTAAAGCAAAATAATCTATGTCATTACAATTTGACAAGACATAATCATCAATAGGAACACCAAGAAGAATATCGATTGAAATCTCATCATATACAATCTTTTTCCCTTTATTAACATAAGCAACAAGAAAGGAAGAATTCAAGTCAATAGTCATAATGGCATTAACAAAAATGACCACTTAGAGACAAACATGGGAAAGATGAAGGAACCATGTCTACTATCTTAACAAAACCAATTGAAGGAGTAGGAAACCAATAAAAGTTGCAATAGGGAGCTTAGGACACCCTAGGAACAGAGATACCTTGAATAATAGCTAGACTGAAACCAACTAGATCAAAAAGAAAAACAATTGACAGAACTTGAGATTTCAAAGACTAAGATAACATTGGATGCAAACCAAAAGAATTATGTTTGTTGTTGCCAACCATCATAAAATTTTATTTTATTTAACAATCATTGTTTTATTGTTGAATGTTTCTAGCTTCGATTGTGTTTGTATTTTTTGCATCAATCGAAGCCAAAAACATTCAATGATAATCTATATGGATTGTGGAAATATTTTATCTCTAATCATTGTTTTGTTTGTGAGTATAAATTTATTCTCTCCATATATCAAAAAATTAATGTATGTGTGTCTATTAAATTTGGAAAATCTTAAAAGTGAGTGTGAGGTGTTCAAATGTTGTTTTTTAATAAAAGAGCTAGTGTCTATGACCATTTTCGAAGATCGACATTATGCCTTATGATAAGAATTATATAACTTCAATCCAACAATAAAATAAATTAAAATAAATTTTTAACATTATAAAATTTATTTTGAAAAATCCATTTTATGTGATTAGAAAGAGAAATAAATAATAAACACAAAAATTAGCAGCTGCTGTAGTAAATGCTTTCGCATGGACTAATAAAGAAAGATGTTTCGTGGGTTATTGAATAATATGCACATGAAAAATTATTTATTGATTTAAATAAAAATGAATAAAGAATTGTATACAACAGTTTCGAAAAATGTTCTCAGACTAAGGTTTTGCAAGAGCGCGAGGTGGGATCCCACATTGCTGGGAGGAGAAACGTGCGGCCGTTGAGGCCGTGGGCGTTGTAACTGGCCCCCGTCGTCTCGTCCACCAACAGTTGCCCGGCGTAACCGGGATAAGCCCCGCTTCCATATATGCCCGGACACGCTGACACTGCCTCCAACGGAGCAGCGGCGTCTCCCTGGAAGTATCCTGACTTAAAGGGATTCGTCACTGCTCCAGCAACCGTCGCCGCAATGTTGATGATCATACCGTCGATGCCCACGTCGCCGTTGGGCGGCAGCAGGGGAGGACTCTGTGGGCCGTAAAGAGGCTGATGAAATGGCCACGCGCACTGCCCTGGGCACTGCTTTGCTGAATTCCCCACCCACGCATACGCGTATTCAATGTCTGCTCGGCTGCTTCCATGGAATCCGCAAGAGCTACTGCAGAAGTTCTCCACCATAACATCCTCAGATGTGAGGACCAAATACAACTCCACCTCGCCATTGTTTTTCTTCTTCTCAGGCGGCGGCATAACTCTGGACTCGATAGCACTCTTCACCAGCACGGCAATGCCACTTCTTTTTAGCGACTTTCCCAGAGAATACGCTTCGTCTAGCTTCTGCTTACCCAGCCTAGGGTTTAAAGGCTGGGCTTGGTTTAACTGGGAAGGAACAGAGCCTTTGTAGGCCTCTGTTGTTTTCCACCACGCGGACACAGAGGGAATGGCCTGCTTGCCGTTTCCCATTGCCAATGACTGCACAAAATCGTCCACAATGGCACGCTGCGCGGAAGTGAAATTGCCGTACCAAATGAGATGAAGATTGAGAGTGGGTGCTGTGGTAAGCAGAGGACCATTGTGGTATTGCAGAACAAGCGGCTCTTCTTCCACCAGAGCAGACAGCTTTCTCCACTGAGCAAGGGGGCGAGCTGCAGCATCCACTGTGGACAATGCTACCATACTTATTAACAGTAAGTCCATCACAATTCTTTGAGCCCCTAAAACAGCCATTTTAGTGGGGCGTACTGCGGTCAGAACAAAGATATGAAAGATTTTGATCTACAATGAAGTGAGAAAGCCTGGTTTATGATCAAGCAAGAGAAGGATGGGGTGTAAATAGGCAGAGACGGATGAAAAGGATTGACAACAGGGCTTATACCGCTGGCACTCACAGGGGCCAATAACTACTAAGCAATTTGTCCTGGGGCTTCCTTAATGGCAAATTCTACCGTTGAAGCGGCGGGCTTCCCCAAAAGACAGCTATCTTCTACCTGGATGCTACGCGTTGCCCGTGTTTGAAATAATATCTGATGCTACGCAGTAAATGTAACAGTTGTGCTTAGCTGGCAAAAAATTGAATGCCGTGACAAATAGACAGTTTTGTCAGCTTCAAATTTTGAAGGACATAATTAGTTTAGTTAAATATCCCTAAAAAATAATTGTTGCATCAAAATTCATAGCACGGGCACGCCGCACACCGCGTACATTACAGCTACGGCACTTTTACGCCGCGAGAAAGCAGATATGAGGAGGGTGTGGAATTTACAAAAGGATATTGCTGGATGCGCTGTATCATGTTTTCACATTCATCTGAACCCCTTTTGTATGCAATTTTGTACTAGTAGGTTTATTTTAAAATTAATTAAAATAGTTATTGATTATTTTATTAGTGGAAGAATTTTATGGTTAAGTCAAAATGTCATAATCATTTATGTACTAATAGGTTCTTTTGAACTAATATTCTTAAAATTTGACTCAAAACTATACAATTGAATCTTGATAAGGTTCTTTTGAACTGATATTCTTAAAATTTGACTCAAAACTATACAATTGAATCTTGATAAAATATCACAAATATTTGAATTCTTTGGATCTATTTATTAAAATTTTATTTTATGCTAAGAAACTTTAATTGCAAGATTGAGCACAAATATTGAGATAGAGATCAACATTTAATTGTCACATATTAACATAAAGAATTAGTTGTCTAAAGTCTAGTTTGTATTTGTAAATGGTGTGATATGATTCAAAGATTTTTTAGTTGTAGAAATAATTTTAAGATTTTGAAAGAGGGAAGACATTTTTTACTCTCTTGTCATTTCTTGTTTTTTTCTTTTTTCTTTTTTTGATATAAATACATTGTCATAACACTTAATTTAGTGTGTTTTGTACATAAATTGATTTGAAACCTATCAAGTTATTAGTCTTTCTTAGTCCTAAATGGTTTGCACTAATTCCTATTACAACTATTCCTATAGCCTAGATTCGACCACAAACACAATATATCCACCAAATAACATCGCCCTCATGATATTGTCATCCTAATTCAAATGTTTTTTCTTGCTTTCCTAAGCCAACCTTCCCAAATAATTTGATGATTACCCATCAACTTGCATGCTAAAACACTTTGAGTTGACCATCTAATTTTGAACACTAGAAAATCCACATGTAAACAAGTTATACAAATTCAAAGGAATAGTGGACAATTCCTCTCCACTAGGATTAAACCATGCCAAAATGACAAGATGATGGGTACAATCCCATCCAAGAGAAAATAAGATTTTCTCAATAAGTTTGTGATGATAAATATATTACTTATACAATGGAAAATTTTAGATTTTGATTGTTGACTACATTTTATAAGCTAATCATTTGTCATTGACTACCGAGATAGACAAAATAGAGCTAAGCCATTCTAACCCCCTCAAATTCACTTACATTTGTATTACTAACTTTTGTCTAGGTCTAACTATATTAATTATTTTATTAGATTTAAATAATTGTAAGGTTTTGTTTAATTTCCCTACATTTGGTTGAACTTTCATCTTTTGAATCATTGTAGGGTTTTCCCTTAGTATTCTCCTTTGTGTGATTAAATCATTGCTAGTTCTTAGTCATAGATTGTCACCAATCCTTGTCATTGATTTTCTTTAACTCTTTTTCAATGTACTCTCACAATTTATTACATCTAATCCTTGATAATCTTGTACCCCTTTACTATAAGGATGGTGGTATCTATTCCATGGATGAATTGTTCCAATGTGTATCTAATTCATCATTCTTATTTAAACTTTCCATCACTTTTTCATGTGAGTTTAATGATGTCAATTATACTTCTTCCATGACCTATCATAGTGCTCTAACTCTTACTACTACCCCCTACTCTCTTGATATATTTAGGGATGATGATTCTTGTGTTGAAGATCCATCTCTCTTGGGTACTCATGATTTTGTCATAACTGACGATGATATTCCTTATGCATCTTATGATAGTTCTTGCTCTACATCTATGGACACTCATTTTTATGGTCCACCTAATGTTTTTCTAGATTTTCTCAAGATTATTTATTTAGTGAGGATCTTACTAATGCTTGCTTAATTTATGAACATGCTTTATCTTCTTTTTTATATAATATCACCATCCTTAATAATGATGTTTTTTTCAAGTAACTTGTGATAGTGCTACAAATGTTATTGATGCTCCGATGTCTCATAATGGAATAGTTCATGTTTATTGAAGATCCAATTTTATTATTAAATTTAGTGAAAATAAAGATGCACATTTATGTATATCAAATAGTTTTCTTTAATATTATGATCACATGCACAATGCTACTTTCGTAATCATTTTATTTAAATTGAGAAGGCTTTACAATGGTTTGATATGCCTCATACTTCTTATAATTCATTAATTTCTCTTATGTGTGCCTTCCTTGAGTATGTTACTCCTTTCTTGATAGAATGCTTGCATAGTTATTCTAATATTTCCACCTCTAGTGACCTCTCCTTATTAGGGCTTATTAATTCATAAATATTTTTTAATGATACAAAATTTTAGATGCCCATATTGTTCTATTATGGAACATTGTGTACCTTCTCATGATGCATCATTTTTTGAGGACCATAATGTACATGATTATCATGCAAATCCCTATACATATCTATCCAACATAAGTAAATTGATAGCATGCAAACAAACAAAGATTTCTATTATGATATTTTCATATTTCTTTTTGGATCATATGAGGATGGTGTACGCGCAATTGATGATCACTGCATTAAATATTTTCAACAATTTAAAATTTCTTATAATAAAATTCCTAATATCAATAATCATGCGCATTTCCAAGTTAAGGAAGGTATGCACTACATGCCCATTAATGATTCTAGAGGTGTTCACAATTCTTGTAACAATGAGACTTTAAAATTCTTTATTCCTCTTTTATGTATTTTTAATTTTGCTCATAGTGGAATAGATTCAAATTTGTGTAATGAATCTCTTTAGAATAGTATTAACTTTCTAATAGATCCAACTATCAAGAGACCAAAAGAACTATCAAAGTTAAAAAGAACTATTGCTGCTCAATTCCTAACAATGATAATAACCTTTGTTTCTCCAAGATTTTCTTACTTATCTTCACATCTAATAAATGAATGACACAAAATCACCTTTAATGGTGCATCCTAACATAAGTGGTCATGAACATTCCTTTTATTTCATAAGCTTTTTTCCTTTGTATTATATTATGTGTGGTTTCCTATAGATTTGATATGGTAAAAAGTAATGAATATCCCTAAAACACTTTCATACATGTTTACCAAAACATATAGCTCTTTTTTCTATTTAGTATTATTCAATGGTCTTTTTAGTTGATTCATAATTGATGTGCTTATCCTTCTCTAAGATTTTATCTTCTTACCTAATTTTCTTGAACATTTTCTTATTGTTTTTTTTTTTTATTCCTCCCTTTCACCTTCACACTTATTTTTTTGTTT
>VDFB02040399.1:0-23475 GCA_007258455.2 Sequoia sempervirens | reverse complement strand
GAATCCAAACAGCTAAACTCCAACATGCAAACCCCTGAATCTTCAAAAGAACCCACCAAACAGCCGGAAACCCTAATTCTGCCACTGACTAGCCGACAGCACACCGGGGATAGGCCATCAATCACTGAAAAGCGTAGTGCTAAAAATGGGGACATTACAAGAACATGATTGCAAGTTAAGACTTGATTGTTATTGTGGTGAAGCTTTACTCTCTTTTACGATCATTGTAGTGATTTCGTCACATGATTGGTAAGTCTTTTGCTTGTGCCACCTTGCTAGGAGCAATGGTGATGTTTTCGTGTCATTGTGCTTGGCATGACACTTTGTGTACATGTTAACATGTGATGCAACATGTCAATGTCATATCTTGAATGCTAGAGTCGTTCTTGTATAGTTTTTTTCAAAAAAAAAGATGTTCACTTGGCTAATGTATTGGGTGTGTGGCTTGGAGCATTACAATTGGTATCAAAGCCCACGTTGCAACACTAGGAGCTTTGGTTTATGTGCTTGATGTGTGATTTCTCAAGTTCTCATTGTTTTGTGACAATTTCATGATTTCTTGTCTTGTATGCCTTAGTGTGGCATTATAGATGTTTGGGTGTATGCTAATCCATGCAATGTGTTTGTGGAGGAAGGATGCTTCATAATCCTCATCGCACTTGACAAGGGAAAGCTTTAATCTTGTTTCAGAGTCTCTTGTGATTCAAAGCGATTACTCTCTTGTGTTCTACTTGCTGCATACGAGCAAGTGTAGGGCCTTAGTGTTTGTGTGTGCTATAGAGTGTATGTGTTGCCCAATTTGTCTCTTTAGCTGATATGTTTGAGGAGCTCTTGCTTGGAGATTTAGTTAGATCCTTAAGTTTGTTGAGAATTTTCTTTCATGTGTGAATTGCCTTATTGGTGTTCTAACTCCTTGATATGTGTGAATGTTTAGTGACCCTTGTAAGCTCTTGTTTGTGCTTATGTACCCACTCGGGATAGTGAAAATATTCTTCAAGGAAAAGGAATGTTTTGTCCTCAAATTTGACTAATCATTGTGTACTCTCGTGTGAGTGATTCATTTGATTTAAAATAGATGATGTTTTGTTCATATACTTGATATGTGGAAGAAAACAATGATTTGGTAATACTTGTTTAAAGGAACCCTACATTGTCTACCCTTGTTGTGTGCATTTCATGTTACAAGAGTAACGTGCCCCTCACCCTCGTCGTCATAAATGGAAAACATTATTTCTCTTTTTTTGTGTTGTGTTTTGAAAAGCTTGCCTAAAGTGCATTATGCATTGGTTTTCATTTGAGTGCATGTCATATATGTCAATTGACTATGTAGTTGCATGAAATAATTGTTTAAGTGTTTAGAATAATTCATTTGAGTAATTGACTTAGGTCCCCAAATTGCATTTTTTTCCTAGGATTCTTGTGGGAACCTAGGAGTGTTATTGTATTGCATTAGTTAAAAGTTAGAGAAAAGGGGTGTAACTAGGTCATATGCATGGTAATTGTGATGAATGTTTTGTGGAGATCATGAATGCCTTAGCAAATCTTGCATTTGTTGACTCTAAAATTGTGTCCCCCCCTACATAGTGTGCATATTGAATTGTGAAAAGAATCATGTAGCGTAGAAGCATGGTGTTGATGTGGATTAGAGTTCCCAATTGTATTATCATTCCTTGTGAAGCATATCAATGTCATTTCGTTATAAGAATAAAGTAGAGATGCATGTTGTGTTAAATGCATCTCCCATGTGAATGGTGGCTTCTTGCATGGATGAATATTAATCATTCCTAGTGTGAGTGAACATGTTGAGTTACCTTGACTTGTGAGCTCGCTTGATTGTGTTCTAGGTTACCCTTGGATTGTTAAAAGATTGTTAATATGCGACTATGTGTGCCATTGCATTGTAATTGTAATTCCCTTGAATGTGATGCTTTGGTGAAGTGTCATTCTTATGTTAAAAGAAATTTTTCTTGTGGATGCCTTGGGTGATGCCATAGAAAAGATTGTAATTATCTTCTTGCATAATGATGTGATTGTGTTGTGTTGAAGTTCTAATTGCTTGACAACTCAGATTATGCTTAGAAGGAATAAAAGAAAATTATGTCTTATGTTTGGTGACATGTTTGGAGTCTTAGAAGACTCACTCACTTAGTGTGCTTGAGCATGTTCTCTAACTCACTATGGATGTTGAATACCGAGTGTACTGTAGCTCTTCACCCCCTCAACAATAACTAGAGTTAGTCATGTAGTGTATGTAAAATGTAGTTTCTAAATTGGATACTTTCTTTTGAGTATTGATGTATTCTATATTTGTTTGTAAGGACAAGCATTGATTTATTAAACTTCTTATGAGTAGTCTAGTCACCAAATTTGACTATCTATTTATCTTGTGACCCTTGGTCACACTCAATTTATTGTTGAAATTGAGCTCATTTTATGCCTTATTGTTGGAATGGACAACTCTTCCTCTTTGGCATTATTTTCTTATTGTGGCGGTTATACTAAGATGTTTCAAACTGCTGGTCATGTATCATTGTAAGAACAACCGCTTGTTTTTTTCTTTTCAATTTTTTGCCAAATGGAAATCACAACATGAATATGTAAAAAGAAGGTATTCAACAGTCATAAAGGTCTGATATAAATGTTCAATGTTCCTATGACCATTGTTAAAATAGTTTTGGTTGATAAACATGCACAATGAGACATCAATACATGAAATATCCTTACACGTAGATCATTCGCATGAGATACCTTCAAGCATCGACAATGAAGAGGTCTGCAGGTCTGATGATGATTCCAAAAAGGTTGCTATAGACAATGGATCAAGTATATATCTCCCAACACAACTTCTAACTCTCGTTCCACACTCCAAAAAGGGCTAAATTGAAGTTACGCCCCTGGATTACATCTTGACCACCTTATGAACGAACTGATATTGATGTGATCAGGTTTGCTATACAGTTCTAAGCATGAAACAGGTCTGTAACAGAAAGTTAACAACCCCAATACACCCCTCCAACTTCACCAAAGCTTCCACAAAGGCTGCAAATCAACTCAGAATCAACCCAGCACTGATGTATTGCCACAATATGACAAAAAATGCAAGTTCCAAGTCTGCTACACCTCTGCAGGCATACCCAACGCTAACAAAACCACCTCTCAACACACACCACTGCTCTAAAAAGAAAAGCAGGTCTAAAAATGGCAAATAACTGATATTTAAGACAGATCAGCAAGGTTAAGGTGCCCAATCACTAATTTTTTGAGAACAATCACTAATTTTCTTGCATGATATAAGGGGTACAACTAGCTAGGGCATCACCTAGAATCACAAACTATATGGCCAGCAGAAAGAAACTTTGGAACACAATCAAAAAACACAACAAAATCTTTGCAATAATCTCCAATACAAACCCCAAAAACCTGCAATCAAAACACTTTAAAAAATCTTTTTTTTGAACCTTGAAATCCAAAACTTTGTGAATACCAAATGTGATTCCTGCTTGAAATCACTCTATCAGCTAGGCATGATTTGATGAATATTTTCATCCTCAATCATCCTTGGAAGAACTTCTTTAACATCTTATTATATGTGCAAACTTCAATAATCCAAATGAGAGCCGCAAACCTCCTTTTAGAGCTTTTTTGTTGCTTTTTTGAAAAAGAGTTTTTTGGGACTCAGCCATTTTAATTAATTTAAAAAAAAAATTACAATCTTTCAATGCTTGTTTGGTTTATGACATACCCATCTAGGATTTACAAAAAAATATGAAAATGGTGTGTACCATGAAGCTCTATGTGGTTTTGAATGTCTTCATTTCGGCTTGGCGGAGGGGACTCCACCCCTCGACCCTGCCTTGTATGGCGACAAGGAACGTGCCAGGGGCGCTACCCCTCGACACCACTAGGGGTGCTGCCCCCAAACCCCTGCAAGGGGCACTACCCCTCAACCCCGTTGGGGTGTTACCCCCAAAGTTCAAACCCCCATCAAACTATAAGTCTAAGCAAGTAATAGGCCAATGATGAATCATGATCAAGAAACCTACAAAATACATATCCCTTGTTGCAAATCTCTACATCTTCACAATCAAAGCCACAATCAAGGATTATCTTGTTTCATACATTGGACAACTCATTTAGCATACATGGACACCCATAGGAAAAGTTGGCATGCTATAGTCATTGTACTATTGAATACAGGTTAAGTCTAGAAAAAAAATTTGGGGAGAAGGATCCCTGTACTACGATAAAAGCAAAAATCTTTGGAACAGTTCTTTAAACCACCCTGACTTTTGTTGGTTGGTTGGTTTCTTTCATGTTTTTTGATGCTTTGTCTTGTGTAGTCTCTTAGTTGTTTTGCTTGGTTGTTCTTTGGTGTATGGTTGTGTTTCATACTCTATCCTTCTCTTTATACAAGGATTTGTACCCTTTCAAAACCCTACTTACCTAATCAAAAACATCTTATAATAGTCTTACAATCATTGCAGCTTGTACAAAGGCTCGACTTTTGTAAAATTCCACTGCTTATAAATACATATTTCTCGTTAAAAAAAGTTGGGATGTGTAATGACCACCCTATATTTATTTATTTTTTGTGTTTTCTGAATAGGAATATGTGTTTTGATGGTAATATGGCCAATGCAATATAACAAAATACTTGCAATAATATTTATATGGCATCAACACTGAGTATTTTAAACATTTGATATTACCCACTAGCTGGAAATGAATTACAAAATTATCATAGAGTTTGGACAGCAATATAGCATTGATTTTAACAATACCCAGATAGCTAAATCATCTCAAAATGACAATACAAACATACCCATTTGTTATTGAGCATAAATGATCTGGAAATGGACTATAAACAACAAACTGTGGAATCCAAAATGACAATAAACTGTGGAATCCAAAACGGCAACAAACTCCTCCAAACCCTAGCTGCTCCAACACCAACTTCATTGTTGAGTGTTCCTCATACCATGGTGCCCCAAAACCAGCAGAAAACTTCCTCAAACCCTAGGCAGTTTTCCCAAGAAACCTCACGCCCCTTGTCAAGGTTGTACGACCTATGTAAGGAATAGTACAGCCAACAATTGGAGAGTCCCAAACAGAAATTTCAATGCTTTAACTTGCTGCTTGGTCTCATAAATATGCCCCACAATATCTTCTTTAAATTCTTGGCAAACAAACTGAAAATTTGTAACTTTGAAGCTCCTGTGTAGTTCCTGAATGAAACCACCTACAAATTAGCTAGGAAAGATCTTTCACTTTCACAACTAATGCCCTCTATGAGTGTTTTTGTCCTCACAAAGCCATTAGATGAATGTAGTTCAAACCAACAATAACTTGTTATCAATTCTTAAGCATAGTTGCCAAAATGAGCTCCCAAAACACTTTTATTCTTCCTTTTCCAATTCCCATGCCCACTTTGAGAATTAAAATATATACTTTAATTTTTAAACTCTTTATGTCTCCCATGTTGGACGCCCCCTTAAGTTACAACATTTAATTCACTTTTAATATCACCTTATATCCCCCAGGCATTCCCTTATAAAGTCACCTTTTAAATATTTTAAATAATGCTAAGTTAGATATTTAATTTAACTTTATAACATTAACATTATATAAAATAATCCTCCTAATAAAATATAATCACCAACCAACATTAAATACATAATCCAACTGTGTTGGGACATAACCATTGCCGATTGGCAAGGTCGATGCCGAAATGGTGACTTACTAAAAATAGTCATAACTAACAAAGTGCCCAAAAAAACCCCAAAAAGAGTCATCACGAAACTTCTAACAGTCTGAGCTCAAACAACACCTAGAAATGCCTCAATGGCTGAACTACAGGTCTCCAAGGCCGAAGAGTTCCCTAATCCCACCACATTAGCCTATAGAAACTCAAAGATTAGGCTAACGATCACCAACTATCAATGGCTTAGGAAGGGAACATTACAGGATAGTCAAATCGCCGCACTAATGGTCTATGCAATGGTATGCTTTAATGGGATTGAGAATCACTTCCAAATAATGGTTGTTAAATCATGATGCATGAGGACTAGGATGTAGGTTTTAGTACCCAGTTAAAAGAAATAAACAAATGGTCAGACGTATATCATTTCAGAATATCTGGGAGTAAAAAGCTTTCAATAAAAAAAACATTAGGACAACATATATCATGGCAACTGTATGGCCCTAGATTATATTATGCTTCCTTACTCTATTTTTTCTCCTTTTTCAAGTATCCTTGGAGAGAATCTTAAAGCATATTATTGGCATACTGGACATATTAACATATTATATTAGGATACTGCACATATTAGGATTGAATAC
This sequence comes from Sequoia sempervirens, assembly GCA_007258455.2. Classification (NCBI taxonomy): domain Eukaryota; kingdom Viridiplantae; phylum Streptophyta; class Pinopsida; order Cupressales; family Cupressaceae; genus Sequoia; species Sequoia sempervirens. The sequence continues at coordinate 17,136 of VDFB02040399.1, read as the reverse complement.
TTTTTTTGTCATCCGAATACATGAATATAGTTTAAAATGTCGTTGTTTGGAACAATATTTGTCACGTCATCTTGCTGCTGTTTTCCTGACATGCAAAGTTCCCTTTGTTTTGACAATTAGAGCATACAGTCTAAAGTACAGGATTGCAATTAATAGCATAAAATAACATTTATGGTTTTTTTTTCCTGATTTAAATTCAAGCTCAAATTCATTAACCATTAAATTTGAAAAAATATCTATCATGATCAATATAAGATTAAACCATAATCAGGTTCAGATTCTGGAGATCAAAAGAAATTGAAAATCCAGAATTTTCAAAAAAAAAACTTTTAAATTTATGACTGAAAAGTCTTGACCAAATCGGTCAGATTGGAACCAAAATCATTTGGAAGATTGGTAGCTATGAATTAAGCTCAGTTTGAATTTCAATATATATTTACTATACATAAATATAGTTTAATATTTTTATCTTTTAATTAATTAATTTAAAAAACATAAAATAGAACACATATTAAACTTTTAAAAACTTAGTAAGAGGAAAGTCTATATAAGAGCAGAAATTAAGAAAAACGTGAAGATATTGATTGATACAGTCTAATGTTAAGAATAGGTTGTATGATTAGGGTCTCATCATCTTAGATATGAATCAAGTAGGTGGACAATACATAAAGAAGAGAGGAAAATAAGAACATGTCTCTTTTGCAACAAGAGAACGGTGAAAATAGAATGACATTACATTATAGAAGGTGAGGCCTATTATAACATCTTTATCAAATATAAAAATAACCTATATGTAAACAACCTAACCATCTTATTTGAAAAAATAAAATTAATCAAAATAATAAAATTTCTTTTTAATTAAAAATAATAATTAAAAACCCAATATAAAAATATTTAAATTTCGAAATGGCCATGACATGATATTCTTTCAATGCTCTTCATCTGATAAATGTCATTTAAATCTTTCTTTCATTCAGTTCAATATGAGACGACGTCCACTCTTTTGGTTAAGTGTTCGCGATATTCATTGTACGATATAAATTTATAACACTAAACGCCCCACCACTGGATATCAAAATACTTTCCTAGATTGTTATCCATGACATTTTGCAATTTCGTCCGTTGTATTCCTTATTTATTAAACTTCAATATCATGCTTCTATTACCACTCATATTTCCCGTATCCCTAACTCTATTTATGGATGAACTCTATAAGCTTACTTTGCACTGACTTGAAAAAGTCCATACCTGTCCATTGTATGCTGCTAGTATGGTTATCTCCGTAGGTGTTTGACCTTCAGCTACCATCCATCGTGCAAGAGCAATCACCATTTTTGCTTCCCATTCGTTTTGAAAACTACGTTCTCGATTCTCTTTGTAAGCATGACACCAGAAATGCATTCGTCTCATCATACACTTTGGTTTTTTATTCCTCTCACCAGAAACAAGTTTAACACTGGATTGGAGATCAGGATATATAGGCAAAATCAATGGCAAAAGCTTTTCATGCATTCTACTTTGAACAGATAGAGTCTGATGTGGCAATTTGTTGTGCTCGACAAGCCTCTCAAACATTGAAACTCCTAAGCCGTGCCTGGAATAGTTCCGACAGATTAGCCATGCAAAGAAAATAAACAAATGATGCATTACCATCTTCAAACTTTTCCACATTTCAGAACTTAATCAGTCAAGCCGTAGGAATTTTAAATTCACATATCCGCACAAACCCATCTTAGCAATATGAATTTTGGCCTATAGATAATCATAATATTATTCAACCTTCGCTATTGCCAAATATGGTATTGTTTAATTATACATCTTTTTATGTAAATTCTAACATAGGAAAACTGTATTTGTAGGAGAGAATTTCAGTGGGCGATAAATTTGGATTTTGGGCACGTTTTCTTGTAAGAATTACATACCGTAACTTCAGTTTGTAACTCTCCACTGGAGGAGGTAGTTGATAATGATCACCAATCAATATTAAATGTTGCAAGCTCGGTCCAATTGCCGCTAACAGTTGAGGCTCCAAAACTTCTGCCGCCTCCTCAACCATGATAATAGGCGGGGCTAGCATCTTTAAGATATCTTGATGCATGGCTGCACCCTAATCAATGACAAAACAAGTCCCATAAGTGTAAGATTTTCATGTATGAGAACTAGTTAGACTCCATGCTTGTTTCGAAGCCAATAAAAGCTTAGTATAGTGTCTTAAGAGTATGCTTAAGACTGACCTTGGTACAATATGAATATAAATCTAACAATTATGGTGCTTGTAATTGATAATGGGACTCGAGACTAATTTTCGATGGACAAATGGAAGCAAATCTTATTTATTAAAAAAAAGCATTAAATATTTTAGTTTATTTAATTTGGGTGACGACAAGAAGTGAATATATATTTTGCAATCTCTGTCAAAGATCAAAATAGATGGAAGAATTATAACTTTAATATGTACAGTTTATTTTATTTGTTTATCATTCATTCGGCTTGAACTCACCAACACAGTCCCAGATGAAGGAACGAAATCATGACTCAATTAACCAGGTTTTCCATTAAAAAGCATAATATCGATTTCTAGGTGTAACAACAATTTGAATGAATGGAAAAAACATGGCGGGCGTTAGGTCAATCAACAAGGTGTGAGTGAGCGATGGCGTGGGCAAGGGTTGGTGCTGAGATGGACGAAGCTAAGGGAACGTGGGAGGGAGTAAGTTTGGTTCGGATGAAGAGGAAGGGGAAGAAGACGACGGTGAGCCAGTTAGGGAATGATGCTGCTCGTTAGCGGACAAAGACATGGATTTTTTTTTCAACACCATGGTTGGAGCCTCAAAGGTACAGTTCCGGTTTAGACGAGGAGGATGTTTCTCTCCTTGATTTGTGGAGGGAGGCACAAAGAAATGTTTATGGCGTGCTCTTCTTCTACTGTTGTGTCTGTTTTAGGGCCTAATGACCTTGGCCATGCCCTCAAGAAGAGGTTTTTGCTTTCTTTCCCCTATCTTGTTGTGCTTGAAGTGGAAGTCTCGTCCCCTACTACTACTCCTATTCGAGCTCTAGAGGTTTCTAAGGTTCATGGTGAGACAGGGGTTTGCAATTCAAAGATTGTTGCAGGTCCTTGCTTGCAAATTGGTTATGCCAGTGTTGAGGTTGTTGTGACTAGTGTGGGTGAATGCTCTAGGGTTGTTATTGTGGTGAGCGTGCCAACGGATTCTGTTGAGAATGGTGTGCTTCCTAGCCCTGGATTCCCTATTACTCATGTTCAGGCTGTAAGAGTTTCAAAGGATGTTGTTGGTCTTGCGACAGTTATGAGTGATAGCATGGGTATACTCAAGGGATACTATTGAGGAGAGTGTTCCTTTTGTGCTTGGTGTGGAGACTTCTTCCTTTGCTGCTGCTCCTGTTCAGGCTTTGGGGGTTTCAGAGGATGTTGTTGGTCCTAGACTGCTGTGAATGATAGTGTGGTTGAATGTTCAATAGCTACTATTGAAGAGAGTGTGCCTATTGTGCTTGGTGTGGAGACTTTGTCGCCTATTGTTGCTCCTATTTGGGCTCTGAGAGTTTCAAAGGATGTTGTTGGTCCTGTGACTGTTGCGAGTGTTAGCGTGGGTGAATGGTCAAGGGCTACTATTGAGGAGAGTGTGCCAGGGAATGGATCTGTAGTTGCTCTCCCTGTCCAAGCCATGGAGGAGGGGAAGATACTTTCTATCCCTGATTTCCTTATGGTCATGTCAATTGCTCTGTTTTCAAACTCGTTGGTTGGGAGATTCTACGATAATTGTCCCATCATTGATGTTGATAGAAGATGGGTGCTTCAGATTTGGAAACTAAGAGGCCAAGTAGAGGTTTTCTCTATGCTGAATAATTTTTTCTTATTTTCCTTTTCCTTGAAGATTGCTCTAGAGTTCTTCAAGAAGGTCCTTGGTTTATGGGGTTAAATGGTCTTTGTCTAAAAAATTGGTCCCCGGGGTTTAACCCTTTGAATGATGACTCCATCAAGTTCCCTGTTTGGGTTAGACTGTTGGGGCTGCTATTGGAGTTTTGAGACGAAGAGGTTTTAATGCTTCTTGCCAATACTTTTGGGCAATACTTTATTGCTGATAAGGTCACTAAATTCAAGAAGTGTTTATTGTTTGCTAGATTTTGTGTGCTTGTGGAAAAAAACAAAGTGCTCCTTACTCAAATCATTTTATCTTCCAAATTTGAAGTTTGGATGCAGCAGATTGAATTTGAAGACTCTTCAATTCTTTGTCAGTGTTGTTGTAAAGTGGGCCATGCCATTGCTAGTTGCTCAAGCATCAAGAAACACCATCTCATTTGGAGTAAAAAAGAAATTAAGTTGGCTACTATTGACGAGTGTAGTATTTCCTTTGAAGATATGTATAAGGATGAAAATAGGGGGAAAGCTCCTATAAACTATACAACAATGAATTTCTCTTTAATGGTTCTAGGATTGGATAAAGGTTCTGCCAGTGATCTTAAATAAAAAAAAAATTGTTCCAAAAAAAGAAGTTTAGGGCAGTTGGATCCTTGTATTAAGATTAAGCAAAAATCGTTGGAACAATTTAGATTCAAATCACTTTGAATTTGGGTTGGTAGGTTGTTAGGTTATAATTATATAGTATCCTGGTTTTTGTACGTCGTCGTTTCTCTTAGGCTCCTTGTTGTCCTATAATACTTAATGCCTATCTTTTCTAACTTTTTGTACAAGAGTCAGCCCTTTCAAAATCCCTGCTTACTATAATCAAACCCTTAACTTCTGTAAGAAGTTTGTTTTGTGGCAATATCTTTTTCCCTTCCATCAAACTCTTGACTTCTAAGAAGTGAGTGATTACAGTCATTACGGCACAAAATCTCTAATTTTTATTGAATTTAGTCTGACCAGTATTTTCAATTTGTCTGTGTGATGATAAATTTTTATTTTGGTTCTTCAGTTTTTGAATCTCGTCATTTTGCTCATTTAATTTCATACAAATTCATTTTCAATACTCTCATCCCCTAATTTTGATTTATTCATAGGTTATTTATTGCACAATAATCAACCAAATTGATAGTTTTAGGAGGCAGAATACAATAACCAATATGGCATTTAAATTGTAACGAAGGCCATGCATGGAATCGAGATCAATCCATTCAAGATCCATCTTTATTAGCATCGATTATTTTCAAAACCTAACACGCAAATTTAAATTTACCTAAATATTTTATAGGTGAACACCATGAATTTTTTTAAACTTGAATTGGAAATCCACATATATTTTTGAGAAGCATGATCGGAGTCTTAAGAACATTTTTTTGACTGTAAACTCATGTTGAATGTGTGTCTTATACTTAGAGTCGTGTAAAAATTTCAGGTTGTTGTAGGTGGTTTTTTTATTTATTATTTAAACATGGATAAGGGTTAAGAAAAAGCGAGAAATATCATACTGTCTTGTGAATATGACTTTTGCTTGATTTCTTTTTTGAAAAGATTTTTTAGTGTAAATAGTTGTGTTGTGTTGTGTCATTATTTTTTTCTATTGTATTTAATATTCTATTAGCATTAGTTCTATTACATAGATTTTTTTATATTATTTTTGTTCATTTCGTATCAAATCTAAAATTTAGATAGTTCTCTAAGCTCTATGCAGGTGAATATTGTGTACAAAGGATAATTGCAAGCATTTTAAGGATGGAAATAAACAAATTTAATGGCTAGAACTTTGAGTTATGGAAGATCTTCTTATGAATAGAGATCAATGGGTAGTTGTGTCTAGAAAGAAGCCCTCAAATATGATTGTGATTAAATTCGTAAGGAAATTATTTGCTTTAGGTTGCATCTTCCTTAGTGAACTTTGGATTCTCCAATCATTAAAATATAAAACAAGTATTAGTTTTGACTACTGATTGGCTGAGTAGATCTATGGGAAAAACTGTTATGATCTACTCACAACGTTCTAGTTCTCCTCCAATTTGTTTAAGAGTTGGTATATAGAAGAAAAGGTCTTTTGACGGACCCTTATTCTTTATATCCATTCTACCAAGATTAGCTGCTCCTCCATATTTTGAATAGAAGTACAAAAGTTCCCAAACTATGTTTAGTTTCACTACCTTAAGCAACCCTTAAATAATTTTAGTCTTCTACCATATATTTACAAAAGGTAGAGATGTCATTCTTGTAGGAAAATCTAATGCCAAATTAGTAGAAAGCTAATGAAATTAAGTGATGATGGTGCTATTTAAGTTGTACTAGTTGCCAACAAAGATAACAAATAGTTGTTGTTGAAGTCCTATGTTGCTGAAGACATTTTCATGAATTCTCTAGTTCTATGGAAATTTTGGCACAATCATTTCTAGCAAAAATATTTTGTAGGATTTTATTTATAAATTCATTAGCTTATTTTAGATGAAAGCAATTGGAGTTTTTCATAGATAATTTTTGTATTTTTAGAGCTATTTATAGTAGGTTAATTTGCTGAATTTAGATGCCTAATTTTAATATTTTTTAAAGCTTTATCACTCATTTTGAAAAACTGAACGAAGGGTGCTTAATTGAATTACTTTCTTTTTGCTAGTTTTGGTCAACTGTAAACTCTACAATAATCACCTAGTCTCTACAGTAATGACATGCCATAACGAGTCTCGAGAGATTGCCAATCAACAAGTAGCAAAATGTGTTCATGCGAAATGGATTGGCATTCAATGTTGTTCACTCAATATATTGACAACTGTTGAAAGCAATCAATGAGACTCCAAAAGGGTGCAAGGGCCTGGTTATGAGAAGGTACATAACACCTTATTGGAAAAAGAGGTGAAATGTGTAGAGTCTTTGAAGCCCTTAAGGGATTCATGGGCCAAAATAGGGGTGTCCATTGTTTCTGATGGATGGAAAAATGCAAGAAATCGACCATTGATCAATGTTATTGCAATGTCCCCTAAAGGGGCAATGTTTTTGAGAGCTATGAATTGTGAAGGGGAGGTGAAGGATGGTGCATTTATTGCTAATATTCTTTGTCAATCCATTGAAGAAGTGGGCCCTCAAAATGTTGTGCAAGTTATAACAAACAATGCAAAAAATTGTAGAGCAGTTCGATTATTGGTTGAAGAGCGTTATTCACACATTTTTTGGACATCTTGTGTTGTCCACTCCCTCAACCTTATGCTACAAAAGTTTGGCACCAAAATTGATTGGATCAAACAAGTGTATGTTGAGGCCAAAGAGATCCAAATGTTCGTCACCAACCACCATATGTCACAAGGCACATTTAGAACATTCTCAAAATTGAAGCTATTGAAGGTAAGTTAAATATATTTCACTTTAGTAAACTTTTTAATTTTATTTTAATTTTAATTTTTGTAAATTTTATTTTTTAATTTTGGTTTTCAAACAAGTTGTTGAGACCCATTTTGCATACAATAGAATTGTGTTGAAACGACTTATGAAGGTTTGCGAGGCACTTTCTAACATGGTCATCAGCCCAAATTGGTCCATATGGAGGCAATCTAGCACTACAAGGGCAGAAAAGGTTAAGAAAATGACTTTAGATGACATTTGGTGGGATCATGTTGAGTATATACACAGTTTCATTGAGCCCATATTGAGCATGATCTATTATACCAACATGGATAGGCCTTGTTTGGGTGAGATATTGTAATGTCCCCTTCTTAGCAGTGATTAGTACTGTTGACCGTTAGCCTATCCCAGAGGCCCATAGGCTAGTTGGAAGCTGAAATTAGGGTTTCTTACTTTCTAGGAGGTTGTTTCTGCATTTTTCAGTGATTTGCACTTGGGGTTGTGGATTTTGGATTGCAAATTCTTTCTGGGTTTTCAGAGAGCTTCGCAATGGTATAGCTTGCACATTGATCCGAGCAACTTTCTAAATTTACTATTTTTAGTAAATTCTATTTTTGGCAGTAGTCTTGTTGGCATTAGCACAGTTGGCTTTCCTTTTTTGACAGTTCAGTTGGTAATGTTTTTTTTGGCTTTGTGGCGAAATTATTGATGGATATTGAATTATTTAAGTTGCTAAGGTTATATTTTAATATTATGACCCTCTTGGTCTAATATTATAACCTTAAGTTGTTTTTGAAAAGGGGTCTTGAAGGTGTGTTGTGACCTTTTCACACATCGCCCCATCGCAAATGGGGACCCCCAGTTGTCTGCTAGTTTTTAGGGTTTTGTCTCCTTGCAACGGTTTCATGAGGTCACCTTTTGAGAGTTTCAAGTCAGTTTTTGAGAGTCATTGAGCCAAGTCAATAATCCATGCTTGAATCAGTGCATAGACGTCATGGAAGCGCTCAGAAGGCCCAGGAAACGAAGATCGCCTGTGCCGAGACTTCCTACTTTTTAGGGAATTTGCTTTTTCGCTTTTTCGCTTTTTCATTTTTGGCATTTTGACCAAACGGGTTCCCTTTGGTTTCTGCTTTACTAGAAAGTTTCATATTTGGAAACCGCCTCAATCAAAAAATCCACTTAAGTTCAAAACCTCGAGGAACCTCTAAAATCAACCTAAAAATCCAAAAAAAAAAATCATTGAAAAAATCAAAGAGAAAATTGAAATATCATTGAAAAATCTGGAAAAGCATGAAAAATCAGTAAAAGAGCATGAGAAAATCAGACTGAAAAGTATCAGATTCTGGAAAAATCAGTCCAAAATCAATCAGATCTGAAGCGAAATCACAGAAAATCAACTCAAAAAGAATGGAATTCATGAGAAATCTGGTTAAGTCTGAAGAATTCGCCACCATGAAGAAGGTCCTTGAAAAGAGGGACGAAGGAAGGAATGTCTGGAAGTCTTCAAAGTCCACCCAACACTAAGGAGAGGATGGCAAGGACTAAGGAAAGTCCGCCCAGCACTCAAGAAGGAATGTCCAAGACTCTCTAAAACCGGGCCTCAATTTTGGCAAGGCATGCCCAAAGTCTGCCATGTTCAAAGAGATGATGTCCAAGACCATAGAAAGTCCGCCCTCACCTTGTCCAAGTACTTGGAAAGTCCGCCATGGTCTATGAAAGGGAAAATTTACAATTTTTGCTAAGTGTTTGGTGCCTAGTCAAGAGAAATTCGAAAATTTGCCTAAGTATAGAGGCCAAAGGATGAAAAATTGAAATTTTTGGCTAAGTATCATGACATTTTCAAGAGGGAAAGTGTTAAAGAGTTTGAAAGGAGAATGCTAAAGAAAATTCGCAATGGCATGTGGAAAGTGGAAGAGACTTTGGGAAGTCCGCCTAGGCCAAGGCAAAGGAAAAAATGAAGTGTGCCTAGCATGAAAATGGAAGAGAAATTAATTCGCCTAAAGTTTGGATGTCTAGACAAAATTGGATAAATTTGGTCAAGTACACAGAGAGAAATGCACAAGGCAAAGAGCTATAAAAGTTCGCCCTTGGCTAAGGGAGATAGAAATTTGTCAAGCGTCAAGGAAATTTGCCTGACAAAGACATCTGGACAAGGATTTTGCCTAGAAAAAATTCGTCCGAGCAAGGAAAAAATTGACTTGGGCAGAAGAAAATAAGCTCAGTGCAATAAAAAGTTCGCCATGGCAAGGAAAAATAAGGATCTGGCATAACATTTATCGACGGAATGGCTTAAATTTTGACTTGGCTAGACGAAATTGAGAATAAAATTGGAAAATAAACTTTTAGCCAAGAAAATGAAGAGAAAAATCAAAATAGCCATGGGTCCAAAACGAACGAGTTGGAATAAATTAAAATATTTTAATATTTTAATAATTTATTTCCACTACTCAGAAATTTAAATGACCTTGGACAAAATAAAGTTTGCCAGAGATGTTTCGGAAGAAAATAATTGGTGCCGGCAGAAGATAAAATCCAACAGGCAAAATTAAATTCGCCATGATTTTTTGAAACTTGAAAGGTCGAATTTAATTAAATATTTAATGTTTTCCTTCAAAATTCAAAAAATCAAAGATAAACATTTCAAGCAAAAATCGAATTTTTGAGAATCAGAAAGATTTGTCTGGATAAGCTCGACACAGATTCTTTTTGAAAAATAAAGGAAACTTGCCTGTTTGAACAAAAGAAAACAAATCGAGATCGAGAGAGAAGATGGCAGTTGCTAAAACAAATCAAGCTCTTCAGCATTATAATGAGTTTCAGCAACTCATTTTTTCACACACAGCTGAAGAGAAATTTAATCTCTCTCAGAATTCTCAAGCAGTTGATTGTTCAGTGGGCAAGATCGAATTTTCCAGAGGGAGAAGTAATGTTATGCTAAGGAAGAATTTTCGTGGGAAAGGAAAAGATTTATTTTGAATTCTTCTGTGCAAGAGGGGCGCAATTCATTAATTGCTTTTTGGAGTAAATTATCAGAACTTAAATCTGATTTGCAGCTAGCAGTTCTTCATTGAGGTTTGATGTTCAGTCAAATAAGTCGCCATTCTTCTTCTGTCTTTTCATCTTGGCAAAAGTTTTGGCCAAAATTTTAACTTCGTCCATTTACTTTCAGCTTGCTTTTTCGCAGCAATTTAATTATTTAACTAGCTGAAAGTAAATTTTCGCGCCCAAGGCATGAGAATAAATTATTTGAAAAAGTCTTTGTATTAATGATAATCTTTTGGACTGCAGGTTGACGACCATGGCAGGCGAACCATCAAAGAAGGCGAAAATGAAGTTCGCCAACAAAGGTGCTCAGCGGGAGACTAAGATCAATTCAAAATGGAAGAATGTCGTAGACACCGATCTCGGACATGTCGACTTTGATGAGTTTAAGAAAAGAATGTATGGACAGAATGGACTTCCCACACCGATAGCCAGACGGATAGTAAGAAATGGAATATTTCAGGCAGCTGGATTCCCACCGGCAATGGACTGTGCAGAATTGATGGTGGAATGTGCTATCCACTATGATGCTCAGAAGAGGCAGATCGTCGCACCTGATGGCAGAATCTTGGCACACTTAGGCGAGGTGGCAATCCAGGAAACCTTCAGCATCCCAAAATATTCACGGACGGTCTATAAGACCAAGGAAGAAGCTAAGAGGTTATATGACAGCAAACCGGATTTGTGCGCCACAACCGTTAACAAGGTATGGATGGACAAGCCTAAGCCATCAATAAAGAAGATGCCCAAGAGACCCCACCGGACAGATTTCAAAGAAGATTTTGGAGACATCATCTTGATGTTGAACAGAGTAGCCGACAACCCGCAGGGCGCCTTTTTCGAGAGCTGGATGTACTATTTCATGGACGAGATCACTTCTGGCGTCAAAATGTTCAACTGGTCACGGATGATAAGTGACAACCTCTACGAGCAATTGATCAACCTCGAAGAGACTAAGTCTTTTCACATGAGCTCGTATATTGTCTACTTGTTGGCCAGATCATATAAGTATCCAGGACTAATTTGCAAAGGCAAAGTTGGCAACGGGGAAAACGAACTCAGGCCTTACGACTGCTACCCACAACTCCAGTTGAAGGAGAAATCTCATTTCAGAAGGGTGCATGATGCCTTCCTAATGCATATTACCAGAACACTTCAAGGAGGAGTGCATCAGAGGCTGAGTCATGAGGCGAAAAGTCTAATCAGTAAATACGGATCTTGGTTCATCCAGTTCCCGAAATTCACATATGTCAGGATCCAGGGATTTACTGGAAATCCCTATAAATTGCCCATTTATCCGACAAATCGGATGATTTTGCTCGAGGTTCTGAGACAGTTAGAGGAATATCAGAACATCCAGAGGCCAACCAAGAAGGCATCTGTCACATTCCCATTTTTCATCGGGAATATGTTGGAGTACTGTCCATCAGCATAGGCAGCTGAGAGTGCAAGGTTGGAGATCCAGTGGTATCCATTTACAGCCTACAAGTCCAGGGTCAACTTTGACCCACATCATAATATTCGGACAGTAGAGGGGAGAAGGTACAAGCACAGAGTGGAACTGGAAGATTTTTGGGCTAATGCCGTCGATGAATACGAAGTTAGGAGGAGACTATGGTCCAGAATGCCCCTAGACTTCATGAGGACAATTGAGTTTTGCCGAGTGCCTGACCAGTTGCAGGACGATGGGAATTACATCCAGCCACGCTTCGAGGAAAGCCGACCTCTTCCTCCCATAAAGTGGTCAGAGCCCGAGCATGCAGACCTGGCAACCTTGATGAGACCAGTGACTAAATACTCTCAGTGGTGGGTTGACCATCATGTCCAGGAGATGAGACAGAGAAGAATAACGCTCACATATGATCTACTGAGCGAGTCGGAATCATATTCTTCTAATGCCGGTGCATCCCATCAGGATTTGGTAGAGATTGGAGAGAAGAGGAAGGAAATAGTGCCAAGTGTTGAACCTGTTCAGAAAAGACATAAGGGAGAGCCATCTCGTTCAGCAGCATCTCGAAACTTTGACGAGCTGGAGGCTACTATAGATGAGTCCTTGGTGGAAATACTCGTACCTCCTACAGTTCAGGAAGAGAACAATGAACCTATTCAGCTGGATGATGAGGAGCCTCCGTCACCTACAGGCACGGAAATACTTGGTTCAGACAATGAGATAGAAGTCCGGAATAATGACTTCGAGGAGGGAATGATTTCCGCTCTCAGAGGGGTTGTGGATGTTCTGAATGAGGAAGAGGTATAGGTAGAGGATGGAATTGAGCAGCTGACCATTCCAGATTGGCTGATAGAGAGGATGAAAATTCAGGTACCTGCAGAAGTTCAAGAGGAGGATGATACTGCCGATTTCTTGGCAAGGTTGGAGCAAGTTGCAATTAAGAAACCGGCCAAGAAATTCTCTACCATTCGAAGGGACAAGACAGGCAGCCGTTCCGTACACATTGCAGTACCCACGGTGGACAAGCCACAAGACGAGATTACTCCTCAAGAGTATGCCATAACCATTGTAGATCTTGGCCCAACCTCAAAAGGTCAAGAAGTGGAGGAATTAGATAATTCTGTCTCAACCATCAAAGCGAGATTGGAAAAAGAAGTGGCTAAGAAGAAAGAGTATAAGGAGGTTGAACGCCTTAAGGAGTACATACAGCATTTGACCCAGCCACTTGATCAGGGTAATGTGGTAGCTCCTCCTCTCCTCAATTCATCACAGGAGGTGACCAAGGATGTCGAGCACGGAATGGTAACGGCCAAGGAAGCTCAGGATTGGATGGCGAGCGAGGACACTGAAGCGGCATTGTTCATGACGCGCCCGGTGACGCCGTAACGCGCGAGAAGCATTGCGAACATGGGAAAGGTATTCGGATATGCGAGAAACCAAGCCGCCAGGGGCTATCTAAGAAAGTTGGTTAGCGGAAGGGTAATTGCGAGCGCCTGAATTTCATCAGCAGTTTGGGCAGTAACTATACGTAGAGAAGTTTTGGAAAAGGCGAAAATGGATGGTCTTAGAATTGAGGAGCAGGTAAAGGAAATTCGGGAGAAAATTCATATGACAGTTGCAGAAGTGTTTGATCAAGAGATTGTCCGAGAAAAGGACATGCAGCTAGAGGAGCTGAAACGAAAGGTTCAGGAGGTTTTCTTCTCGACTACTGGACCACTTCTAAGACAGGATTTTGCGAGAGTAGCAAGTCTTTCAGCCATCCGGAATGATTTTGGGAAGCAGGAAGCGGATTGGGAAAATACCTTTGCCAAATGTGCAGAGAACTTGGATGAACTTGAATTCCAGATCAGCATCGCCTTTTTGTATCGTCTGAGAGGTCTGATGCGATATGTCGGGTGGAAATCCAGCCGCAATCTTTCGGAAGGACGCCTATCCTTGATAATAGCTTTCACTGCCTCTTTACTGATAGTTCACTGATTGATAACTTAAGTTATTTTGGGCAACCCTAATTAGGGTTGGGTTGTAATAATCTTGGCCGTTGATATTGTTTTAATCTCGACCCTTCATTTCATTTTTGAAACTCTATATAAACTGATGATCTCTCACTTTCATTTGTGTGGAGACAGTGTATGAAATTTTTGCATTGAGACTATTTCGAACCAAAGCTCTTATGCATGATTTGCTTTGAATAACTTTTATTGTCAAATAGTAAGCGAGGTTGCATATCTTCTTCCGCCATAGATTAAAGTTAGAATTAAGTTAAATAGAATTTGCTTTGAAAGTTGGTTAAGTGAATGAGGGATTGATCGTATCGATTCAATGGTGAAGTATTGCTCATACTTTCTTCAAATGGATGATTTGCATTCGATGCATAAAGTTAGCCTAAGCGTATAATCGTGGAAGCTTAACTTCAGCCTCATTCGAGGTTTGAAAATTATTACCACACCCCTAGAAGATTGCACCCACTTTGCGTATGTTGTCCTGCAGGAGGCGAAACAAAGTGCGGTTATTTCCTTTCGCCTAAATCTTTACTGTCTCTCAAATTCCTAGGCATAGAATAGATTCCCTAAACCCTTATCCTTTTGCCATTTTTTTGAGATCCAATTGAAGTCCTAATTGAGAAGCCTTTAATGATAAATCCGCCTAAGTCCCAAACTTGTGAAAAGTTCTTTAACGTAAGTCCCCTTGTTTATTACCAGCAAATCACAACACCCATTGAGCTTATCCACACGTCGAGACCCGGCAAAAGAAACCTTGGAATCGCCATATGATCTTCTCGCAATCTTAGCATACGCGGTGGTTTTTCAAGAGAGGATAGAGTGTCTCTGGACATTTTATTCTGTGTGTTCGGTGAATGATAAAACGTACACCAGCAGGTCCTTTGCCGAAATAACTTGCTTGATCTTCCCAAGCATATTGTGAAATGTCTCATATATCTCTCCAAGACTAGGAGAGTCTGTATTAGCATATCTGATGACATCTACAATAGGCGAGATGAAGGAGCAAATATATCTGCAAAATGCAAACAAAAGGTTCAAAATAATTAGTTGACAAGTTAATTGACATGTTAGAAACTTCAAAAGTTGGAACATTGGACAATAAAATTAAAATATTAAAATCAGAAATTTAATATGAAAATTAGCCATCTAATATGTCTTACCTCACATTGGCCCACCAATCATCATCGAGGATCTTTTGCTTGATGCTCTTTCCTTGAGTGGAACTTGCATTAGGCCATCTAGTCCACTCAGCATTGACCATCATTAGTTGTAGAGGCTCATGCACCTCAAGCATCCTCTCCGATAGGATGAAGTATGTGGCATATCTACATTCATTAATTCAATGATTCATTAAAAAATAAAAATTTAAAACAAAATCAGATTATGAATACAAATAGAAAGTGAAACAAAATGAAGTAAATGGCATACCTTGTATCAACAGGTTTGAGAAACTCCTTCTTTGAAAATGTCCTGAAGAGAGCAAGTGAGGTGTGGTGGTTACAAATGAACATCTGAATTTCTCTAGCTTTTGCCACCGTTTTCTTCACCCAATCCATCTTCCCCTAGATCGCTGCGTACATAAACACAGCTTGGGGTCCAAAATATATTTACTGTAAAGTACCCTCCACCATCAACCCATTTTGACAGTTACCTGCAGTGTTGGAGTGGGTGATCCGCCACACACCATTTGCAGGCCCCAACCTCCTCCTTGGCATCTCTCAAGGAAGTAAGGAAAAATTGAAAGTGCACTCCTTACGTTGTCCTTGAAGACAATCCTACGGCTCTAAGAAAATAGAACCAACAGCTATATTGGCAGTGATAAGGTGGTCAGCGTCTGTCCAGTCCACCCATCCATCACTATAGAGCACCACAATCCTGTCCATGTTGCCTCATCTCCTCCATTAACACATTAACTTTGGAGTACTCTTTGTCTAGGAGGGTGGTGCATAGCTTATAATCTCCAGGGGGTACGAATGAAGGACCAACAGTGGCTATGTTTTTCACCATTTGTTTGAAATAAGAGGAACGGGCCACATGAAATGGAATGGCATAGGCTAAAAAGAATTTGGCAATGGAGGATTCTGTTGTTTCTCGTGCTTGGTTTTGAAACATGGACTCAACTGAGGCTGCCTTATCACTACCAATCACCTTCCTCTTTCCTCTTAAGATAACACTACTACCAACCGTGGAAGGACTAGGAGTAGGAGTAGGCATAGATGATTGTGAACTTGGGAAAGAAAGAGACCCACCTTGAACCCCACCATCACACTCCATTTGAATTTTTTGGCACTCTATAAATAGTGCATCTGTCAATGCAGGACACACTCTAACTCCATGGCCTACCTCACCCAAAAAATGAGACCTAACTCTTGTGTAGCTGCCCCTAAATTCCTTTTCACAAACATGGCAAAACCAAACCCTACTCCCCCCTGAAATTTTTTGTCTTTCACCCCTAGCTGTCACAAATTGATGGAATGGTTTTTTTTTGGTCTAAAGGGTGTTTTACATAGTCCTTCATGGTTTTGGCATTGGTTGATGAAGGAGGGCAGTGGGTAGGGGTTATTTGCTCTCTAGTTTCCCTTCTAGCTTGCATTTCAACTTCACTATCACTCCCACCCTCACTACTGATCATGTTTTTTGTTTTTAGAATGCAAGTTTTGACTGAAAATGCAAAAAAATAAAAAAATCAAACTATGTATGCTTCATATTTTGCAAGAAAATAAAAAAAGAAAATAGGGAAAGGAAATGCATACCTCTTTGGTGCATTTGCACTCCCAACAACACTATTTCAACCTCCTCTCCTCCTTCAAACTGCTGCTCCTTCTCCTTCAATGGCTGCAATTTTTTTCCCTCTCAAACCCTTGGCTGCTCAAACAAACAAAATGAATAAAATGAGGTTAAAGAGGCCCTTTTTCCTTCATAAAGGAGTAAAAAACACTTGGGCCCACACATGCCACGTAGGCAAGGGCATTATTTTTTTTTATTTTTTATTTTTTTATGTTTTGAACTTGCAAAATGCGAGGGATGGCTCAGCCATCCCCCTTCCATCCCCGGGACCGGTCAGCCCCCCATTGGATCAACGGCGTCCCCTAGTTCCCGGGACGTTTACCGCAAATTTTCAAATAGGGGGGACGGTCCCCTGCCGTCCCCTGGTACCCAGGAAGTCCCGGGAACTAGGACGGGGGATTTGGGGGCGGGGACGCATCCCCGGGTATCCCTGGTGCAAATCAATAGAGTTCCGCAAGGATCAAACATATTCATGAAGGATGAATTCCCAAAATACCAAAATTTTAAGAAATTTGAAAGTAGATTCCTCTATGAATTCAAAGGAATGATCTTCCCGAATTCTTGAAATTGGATATTTTTCAGGGATA
>VDFB02040398.1:71282-82216 GCA_007258455.2 Sequoia sempervirens | reverse complement strand
AAAGTGATGCAGGAGCATCTATGGCCTTGTGCAATCTTGCATCACCAAAAATATTGTTTTTTTAGTTTTTGTTTATTTTCAATAAGGGCTTAGGGGTTAGGAGAATAATATTTTAATTTGAAACAATGTAGATTCCCTTGGTGTGAAATTGTAAATGTAAATTGCATGGGAAATAAGTCTTGGTAAAACAGTGAAAGCATCTTGGAGGGGAATATGCCTTTTTGGTGTCCACTTTTGGACAAGGTCAAAAAGTCTTGTATGCATGTATATGTGTCATAAAATGTCATAATATGGGCTGCAAAGGAATCTTGCATGTTGCTTGCATGTATTTGCATGTTGGCCACAAGCTGCATGTCTGAGGTCGTATTTATGAGACCCAGTTTTAGTAAAATAGGCATAACTTTTTCATACGGTAATGAAATTAAGAATTTCAAAATGATTCGGAAAGCTAAAAAGCAGGCACAAAAACCCAGAAATTGTTTGAGGAGTTTCGGAAAAATGATAGGTCATTGATAGGCAGAAAGGGACGGGTTTTTTTTTTTTTTGTGGTTTTGTGGAGGTTGTTTTGAGAAACCAAGAGTAGTTTCTTCTCACACAACTTCTATGTATTGATGCTGCTCATTTGGAAAAGGGGAGCTTTGGAGAGTTGGTGGTTGCATATCCAGATGCTGTTGGAATGATGTTGGAAGGTTTAGTTGCAGATTTTTGTATGTGTGAAGCCTATGTTGCATGTGAGCATATGAGCTCCATGATTGTGTAATTCATTTTCAATTGAACTTAATATATGTTGCATATTTTTAAATCTAATCTATTGCATTTTCAATGCATTTTATTTTGTTGAGAGTAGTTGTATAAAAAAGGGGGTATGTGTGTTTTCCTCCTTCATCAATGGTATCAGAGTCAAAAGGTCTTGAGTGTGTAACAGATCACTGAAGAGAGGCAGTTGCACCAGGATTGAGCTTGTGGGTATTGGAGGAAATGTATGCAAGAGGAGCCCATCATGGTAGGGGAAGAGGAAGAGGAGATAACTTTGTTAGAAATGATGATTTTAGAGCCTTGAGAAGGTAGGTTGAAACTTTGCAAAATGAGATAAGGAGAGGATTTGCAAGAAATAGAGACCCAAGAAGTGGAGATGAAGATGGAGATGAAAGTACAGAGAATGCAAGTTTAGATACTGAACAAAGAGAAGAAATTGCAGCAGTTGCAAATGACCCACTGCTGAAAGCTTTAACAAAAATGGGAAAGAGACCAAAAATGGAGGTTCCTACATTCAATGGTAGTTTGAACCCAGAAGAACTGATAGATTGGCTAAATGAAATGGAAGATTATTTTGAATTTGAGGAGGTAGAAGACCCTAATAAAGTGAGATTTTCCAAGAGAAGGTTGAAAGGACATGCCTCCATATGGTGGAGAGAGATTCAATTAGAAAGGGGAAGAAAAGGAAAAGAGAAGATTACCAAATGGGATAAAATGGTAGACAAATTAAAAAGACAGTTTATTCTAGTTGATTATGAGTTAGATTTGCTTAAAAGAATGCAAGGTTTGAAACAGGGCAGCAAAAGTGTTAAAGAGTATACAAAAGAATTTCATAAAATCCTCATAAGAACTGGACATTCAGAGGTAACCAAGGAAAAGATTGCAAGATACATGAATGGGTTGCAGTCAAGCATTCAAGAAGAAATGGCATTGATTAGAGTTTTGACAATGGAAGATGCTTATCAAATGGCATTAAAGATAGAGGAAAGGTTGAACAAGAGATTTGAAAAAAAACAAAGAGGAAAAAATCATGAAGGTAAGGTTGAGAGAAGAGCATATGAAGAAGATGATGATTAGAAAAATCAGAAAAATGGAGGCCAAGGCAGCAGCAAACAACATAGGAACAAAGAATTTTATGAGTCAAGAGATCAAAATCAGAGAGGTAGAGGAAGATCGGGTAGAGGTTTTGGAAGAGAAACCTTTCGAGGAACTTGTTTTAAGTGTGGGGAAGAGGTTCATAGAGCATATGAATGTCCTCATGAAGAGGAAAGACCAAAAAGAAGGACTGAAAATCAGAATAGGGCAGAAAATGTGAATAGAGAAGATGTAGGATCATCACATTCTGAAGAAGCAGAAGATGGTGAAACTTTAATGGCTAGGAGAACACTATTAAATGAAGATGATAAATCTGTTCAAAGGAGAAGTTTGTTTAGGACAAGATGCAAGTGTGAAGAAAAGGTATGTAATGTCATTATTGATAGTGGAAGCACAGAGAATCTTGTGTCTAATGAAATGGTAAGAAAATTGCATCTAGAAAGGAAGAAGCACCCAAATCCATATCAGATAGCATGGGTACAAGATGACAAGAAGCTTTTAATCAGTGAACAATGTGAGGTAAAATTTAAGATAGGAGGCTATTATGATGAATTTTTATGTGATATTCTCCCAATGGATGTTTGTCATATTCTTCTAGGAAGACCTTGGCAATTTGACATGAAGGCAATGCACGATGGATACGGCAACACGTACACATTGACAAAGGATGGAGTGAAACACAAATTGAAGCCATTGAAAGAAGAAATGGGTAAGGTTTGTAGCAATTCAAGGTCTTGTTTGGTTGATGAAATTAGACTTTTAGATGGTTTGAAGCAAGAATATGTTAGTTTTGTTGACACTAATCATCAAGAAGATGAGAAAGGTGAATTGTTGGTTCATATTGAAGAAGAGATTTCAAGTGGAATGAAGAGAGCAGCAGATGATAAGGTAAAATCTGATTTTATTGTTTCCTTTGATGAGGAAGAGAGTGAAGGAATAGATAAGTTTGTTGCAGCAATAAAGACAGCATCCAAGAGAGGTAAATTGAAAGCTTTGATGGAGAAAGAAGAGGTAAACCTTAATCTTTGTAAAATTTTTGTTGAAGCTGAATTGTTTACATATGACAATATTAGCATAAAGAATAATATTGCAGCAAATACCCCATTGGAAAATGAAGTTATGATTGATGGAGAAGATGAAGAGGTGAATGAGAAATGGTTTGATGATCTCTTGCTTGATACAGAGATTGTTATGGATGGAGATATTAAAGGTGATAGTTTTATGCAAGATATGAAAGATACAAGTCCCTTGATTAATAGAGTTGATTACTTGCTAGGAAATGAAGAAATTGAGTCTTTTGATTGTTGTACTAATGCTGTTTTGAGTGAAAGAAATCAGGTTGCAGCAATGATACATCTTTCAGAGGGCATTGAAATAGTGAATTTTCATAATGGAGACAAGGTGGGAGGAGGAAAAAAGGTTATAACATTGATAGAGGTAAAAGGAAATATTTGTTTTGCTAAAGGAGAAGGATGGAGAATGAAAGATGATAGAATTGTGAAAGTACAGAGAATTACGAATAAGAAATTCTCAATGGACAAAGCAAAGAGGTGGATTCAGGACAAACATAGAGTCTACAAATGTTTCAAAGTTTGATTCTTTGGAAACATTTCAATTTACCATGGGTGTCTGATGTAGGAGCATCTATGGCCTTGTGCAATCTTGCATCACCAAAAATATTGTTTTTTTAGTTTTTGTTTATTTTCAATAAGGGCTTAGGGGTTAGGAGAATAATATTTTAATTTGCAACAATGTAGATTCCCTTGGTGTGAAATTGTAAATGTAAATTGCATGGGAAATAAGTCTTGGTAAAACAGTGAAAGCATCTTGGAGGGGAATATGCCTTTTTGGTGTCCACTTTTGGAGAAGGTCAAAAAGTCTTGTATGCATGTATATGTGTCATAAAATATCATAATATGGGCTGCAAAGGAATCTTGCATGTTGCTTGCATGTATTTGCATGTTGGCCACAAGCTTTGCATGTTGTTGCATGTCTGAGGTCGTATTTATGAGACCCAGTTTTAGTAAAATAGGCATAACTTTTTCATACGGTAATGAAATTAAGAATTTCAAAATGATTCGGAAAGCTAAAAAGCAGGCACAAAAACCCAAAAATTGTTTGAGGAGTTTCGGAAAAATGATAGGTCATTGATAGGCAGAAAGGGACGGGTTTTTTTTGTGGTTTTGTGGAGGTTGTTTTGAGAAACCAAGAGTAGTTTCTTCTCACACAACTTCTATGTATTGATGCTGCTCATTTGGACAAGGGGAGCTTTGGAGAGTTGGTGGTTGCATATCCAAATGCTGCTGGAATGATGTTGGAAGGTTTAGTTGTAGATTTTTGTATGTGTGAAGCCTATGTTGCATGTGAGCATATGAGCTCCATGATTGTGTAATTCATTTTCAATTGAACTTAATATATGTTGCAGATTTTTAAATCTAATCTATTGCATTTTCAATGCATTTTATTTTGTTGAGAGTAGTTGTATAAAAAAGGGGGTATGTGTGTTTTCCTCCTTCATCACAAAGAGTGGGAGAGAGTGGGGGAGAGAGGTAGAAGAGAGTGGGAGAGATTGGGAGAGGGAGGGATAGAGTAAGAGGGAGTGGGAGAGAGTGTGAGAGGGTGTGAGAGATGGTGGGAGAGAGTGGGAGAGAGAGGGAGGAAGAAAGTGGGAGAGAATGGGAGAGAGTGGGAGGGAGGTAGGAAGAAGGTAGGAGAGAGTGGGAGAGGGTGCGAGAGAATGGGAGAGAGTGGGAGAGTGGGAGATAGGGAAGGAGACAGTAGGAGAGAGTGGGAGAGGGTGCGAGAGAGCAGAAGATAGTGGGAGAGAGTGTGGGAGTGTGGGAGAGTGGGAGAGAGTGAAAGTGTGGCTACATAGGGTTTCTATACATAGTATTTGTAGGAGAATGGTATCTCTATTTTGAATTATTCTAAACCTTGTTTCTATGTAGTAGTTTTAAAATTCATTTTTTTTTGTTTCTATAATTAATAGTTTATATATTGTACTCTCTATACATGATTTTTAGCAAGATTGGGGACACTAATATAACCTTCATTTTAAAAAAAAGACTAAAAAATTGTATGAAAGTTGACAACATGAAATACATGAAAATAAAAGTGAAATTAAAAATTTAACATAGTAAAAATGGCCAATCATGTGCCAAAAATGAAAAGAACCATTTATTTATTTACTCTAATATTTCAACCACATACTAAATTACAAAGTGTATTTTATAAATGTATCATGCAGGGAGCACAATATTGGGAATCAATGTGAATGATTCTCATCAAGAAATTAGACAAGCTTTGAGATTGAAGGACCCAAGCTCTTTGTAGGTTTTCAATGAAGATTTAATTAGCCACTAATAGGAACAATAAGAAAATAGATAAATGTGAAAATAAGTCCTAATCTCTAAGAGTGTTGTGGTAACAATTACATACACATCTCATAAATTTCAATAGAGACATGAGACACATTTATAGAAATAAAGGAAAGAAATAGCTATTTAGATAGTTATTAATCTACAAAAGATTAGGACCTACGTACTTCAAGAAATTAATAAAAATAAGTTTTTATTTATAATTTTTAAATTTGATAATTTTGAAATTATCATAGATGTAAGAAATAAAGATGAAGTATTTTTCCTTAAAAACAAAAATGACAAACAAATGAAATGGATTAATCAAGAATAACATGATGTGCAAAAATATAATAGAATTTAAAGAATATGCATGGTGTGTACATAGAAGCCATCAAAGAGTCAATGTACCTATCTTTATAAAATAAAATCTGCAAAATATTCTAAAGATTATTACAAAACTTATTAGGCTCAGCGGAAAACCTGCAACTTCCATATAAGGTATGGGAATTAATTAGAAACAAATTATGTAGGTTACCAAAAAATTGTTAAAAAGTTAAGATAAGATAAAATTATATATGAAATTAATCATATTAATTTCATAGTAAAAAAGATAATTCTATGGATCTTTAAATATACATATATAATAATCTTTAAATATTTATTTAAAAAAAAAAATATTATATTTTATAAACTTATAGATTAATTTTTTTAATATTTAAGTTATACTAAAATCTAAGATGTTCAATATTCATTATTATATTTTAAATTATAGTATTGATTAAAGATATATAATTATATTTATAAGATTTAAAATCAATAATGAACTTAGAAAATATTAAATCAATCAAAATTATTTCTATTATCCAAAATACTATATAAGTAAATTATAAACTATTATAATATAATATTTAGATTTTATATTTCAAATGTTAAATAATTCTAATGTTAAATTTTTATAATTATAAACTTACTTTTTAATGATGTTAGTAAATGTTGACATGTGTCTTAGCTCAACAACATGCAAATAGAATATTGCTACTCCACTTCTCCTGAAAGAGAAAGACAACACATGGATGCCTTAGCTCCCAAGGTCTTTGTAGTTGGGTCTCAACTATGTTGATATCCCTCAGCAGTCATTTGTTTGAATTCTCCCCGATTTCCTCTTTTTCTCATCGAGCTCCTTTTGATTTGGCATGACCTTCGCTCTTCGACAAGACATTATACCGATAGGAGAACCCTTCGGTGAAACCCCCAACTGTTGGGGAGATATCTCCCTGAAACAAATCCATCTCGCTGAACTCAAATTTCATGTCGGTGAGACCCTTGAACTTCTGCCAAACCTCTTGGCACACATCTTTCTTCTCCCCAAGGGGATACCCTATCGGTGTGACACTTCTTAGTCACCGAGACCTCCTGGTGAGAGTCTAAATCTTCCCTGAAAACCCTTGGGGTACCTTTGATCATGGGATGGCAGGAAACCATTGATCTTGAAGGAATTTTGATCAACGACAGCGTGAATTTCATCCTTCTAAAAAATAAAAAATTCATTAAAGGGAAAAGGGACATTACTAGGTGGATGGAAAATTTCCTCGAGCCCCACCTTGTACAGTCCACGTGGTAGCCGCTCGTGATTTCACAATCAACCAAAGCACCATCGTGCAATGGCGACGAACGACTTAGATCAAAGGAGAGTTGATGAAAAATTTTGATCCACAAATGGGACACGTGTCGCCTGTCCTCGATATCGCCATCCTACAATTCTTGATCACAGGATGGTGGGAAACTATTGATCTTGAAGGAATTTTGATTGATGACAGCACGAATTTCATCCTTCTGAAAAATAAAATATTCATTAAAGGGCAAGGGGACATTACTAGGTGGATGGAAAACAATGACATAAGTTTTTTTAAAACCGTTCAGCACAGGGCCAACTAGGACTTAGGAAAAAAAAACCCGTGGAGGAAATAAAATATTAAGACAAAAGGGACCAAGCCTAGATGGAACGATGGGCATAAGATGTTTTTAAAACCCTTCAAAAAAGGTAATGGTGAAATAGATCCTGACCAAGGCATTACGCAAACACAAGGGTTTAAGAAATGAAATGAAATATTTTAATGATGTCCACGAGGCCAAAGATGAAGACAAAGCTAAAACCCCAACCCTAAGAAATTTTCCAACACCATGAAAGACCAGTGACATAAGGTAGGGTATGAGTGAAACATTTGGAACAAAATTTGAAGTTCCATCACTACAAGCATTGGATAACTTTATATTAATAGTTTGTCCTATTACAAATATAAAAGGTGAGCACAATAAATAACTTGTATTTTCCCATTAAATGTGAAGGATTTTTAAAAAGTTATAGTGTTCAACTATTGGTCCATTTTTGTTCAATATAAGTTGTATTTTAAATCATTATGTGTTGTTTTTATAACAACAAATAGATTTTTTGTGTTCAACTATTAGTCATATGTATTTGTTTTTATAAAAATAGAAGACACTTTCCAGACAAAACTTTGAAGTTCCATCCTACCCATAACCCTAAACCTAAACCATTAACCCTTAGCACTTAAACCCCAAACCCTTAGACCCTCTACCTCTCTCTCTCAAGTCTCTCCTTCCACCCCCCTCTCTCCCTCTCCAGGTCTCTCTCTCTCCTCCTGACCTCCCTCTGTCTCTATCCCCTCCACCCCTTAACCTTAAACCAAACCATCTACCCTTTACCGTGGACCCTCCTCCCTCTCTATCTTTCTCCCTCCTCCTCTCTCTCTCAGGTCTCTCCTCCTAGCACCCTCCCTCTCTGGGGTTTTCTCTCACTCATTCACTCTATCTCAAGTCTCCTCACCCTCCCTCGCCTTCTCTCCCCTCTCTTAGGTCTTTCTCTCACTCACTCACTCCCTCTATCTCTCTCCCCTCCATACCTTTAAACTCTAAACCCTTAAACCCTCTACCCTCTACGTTTAACCCTCTACCCCATATCTCTCTCCCACTCCCTCCCTCTTTCCCTCTTTCCATTTTCAATCTTCATATTATGTTTCTTTGCCTTCTAATTTTTCATTTTAAATGAAAAAACTTAGTTTTACACCTTATTTCAGTCATTTAATCCTTGATTTTTGTCTCCAATAGATTTATTTAAAACTATAGACACCATCCAATATTGAATTATGAAATTCCTCTCTTCTTCTATTAGGATGTAAGAAAAATCATTTGAGAGGTCTTTTGGATCTTAGCCATTCTACTTTCAAGGAGATCCTTTCTTTGAAAAGGTTTCTAAAGACTTGGATATTCCACTCTTTTAGTCTAAGTTTTATGAATTTTAACTTTTGATTGAATATGCACATCTTAGTGCAATGATCAACTATTTGGGTGAGCCAAGATTCAGTGACAACCATTCCTCTCTCTCTCTCCCCTTCCCCTCTCTCATAACTCATAAAGAAGTGACATATTTCATGAAGAAGTGAAATAAGTTTTTTTTGTTTCAAATAAAATATCACAACTCTCCACTATAAGTATATCATTTAAAAGATAAAATGGTCATTTAATAAAATAAGACACTCATTGAAACAAGTGTAGTTATCATAGTGAAAGAATATTGTTCTTATCTATACAACAATTGGGGTAGCAATGTATAAACCCTTAAACCATATACCCTGTACCCTTAACCCTCCCTCCTTCTATCTGTCTCCCACTCCCTCCCTCTCTCTCTCTATCTCTCAAGTATCTTCAATATCCTACCATCTCTCCCTCCCTTAGGTCTCTCTCTCTCTCACTCTCTCACTCATTCCCTCTATCTCTCTCCCCTTAACCCTAAACCCTAAACCCTTAACCCTTAATAAACCCTCTACCTTCTACCCTTAACCCTTCCTTCATGTATCTCTCTCCCACTCCCTCCCTTTCTCTCTCTCTCAAGTCTCTCCCTTAGAGAATTAAAGAAAAAAGAGTCTTTCAAGGAATTAGAGGATAGAAGGTTTTAAGGGTTTTATAGTTGAGGTAGAGGAGGAGAGAATAAGAAG
Source organism: Sequoia sempervirens (assembly GCA_007258455.2). Classification (NCBI taxonomy): domain Eukaryota; kingdom Viridiplantae; phylum Streptophyta; class Pinopsida; order Cupressales; family Cupressaceae; genus Sequoia; species Sequoia sempervirens. Next base: position 72,993 of record VDFB02040398.1, on the reverse strand, counting down.
GGGTAGGAGGAAGACTCAGAGGAGAGAGACAGAGAGGAGAGAGAGTGGGAGGGAGAGACTTGAGAGAGAGGGTAGAGGTTTAAGGAGTTAAGGAGTTAGTTTTAGGGTTGGGTTATGGGTAAATGATGGAACTTCAAAGTTTTGTTGGAGTGTTCTATTTTATAAAAACAACACATATATGGACTAATAGTTAGACACAAAAAATATATTTGTTGTTATAAAAAAAAAACACATAATGATTTAAAATACATATTATATTGAACAAAATGGACCAATAGTTGAATCTTATTTTCCCTCTATCTCTATTTTCTTATTGTTCCTATTAGTGGCTAATTAAATCTTCATTGAAAACCTACAAAGAGCTTGGGTCCTTCAATCTCAAAGCTTGTCTAATTTTTTGATGAGAATCATTCACATTGATTCCCAATATTGTGCTCCTTGCATGATACATTTATAAAATGCACTTGGTAGTTTAGTATGTGGTTGAAATATTAGAGTAACAATAAATGGTTCTTTTCATTTTTGGCACATGATTGGCCATTTTTACTATGTTAAATTTTTATTTTCACTTTTATTTTCATGGTTTTCATGTTGTCAAATTTTCATACATTTCACTCTCTCCCACTCTCCCACACTCTCTCCCACTCTCTCCCGCTCTCTCGCACCCTCTCCCACTCTCTCCTATTGTCTCCCTCCCACTCTCCCACTCTCCAACTCTCTCCCACCTTCTTCCTACGTCCCTCCTACTCTCTCCCATTCTCTCCCACTTTCTTCCTCCCTCCCTCCCTCTCTCTCCCACTCTCTCCCACCCTCTCACACTCTCTCCCACTCCATCTTACTCTCTCCCTCCCTCTCCCAATCTCTCCCACTCTCTCCCACTCTCTTCCTACCTCTCTCCCCCACTCTCTCCCACTCTTTACCACCCTCTCTACCACCCTCTCCCACTCTCTGCGACCCTCTCCCACTCTCTCCCTTTTGCCGTCCCTCCCTCCCTCCCTTAAGCCCACCCTCCACCTCCTTATTACTCTTGGGTATATAGAGAGGAGTAAGAGGGAGATAAAAAGAGAAATAGAGATAGAGATATAGAGTAGGAGAGATGGAGGGAGAGATGGAGTGAATGAGAGAGAAAGGGGGGAGAGGGAGAGGTATCTCAATAGATAGAGGAGGGAAGAGGCGGGAGTGACATAGATAGTGGGAGATATAGAGAGTGACAGGGAGAGATATATCAATCACCCTCCCTATATCTCTTTATCTCTCTACCCCTCTCTATCTCTTTGTCTCCCTTTCTATTTGTATGTTTGTCATTATCTCCCTCTCTCTCCATATTTTCTTCTCTATATTTATCTTTGTCTCCTTAAGTGTGAAATGGGTACATTGAAGAGGTCTTAAAGGAGAACTATCATATCCTTAATCAAATGGCATGCTACCTTGAGCATAACTCCCCAAGGACACATGCCATCCTTGGATTTTTGACATGAAACAACCAATCAAAATTTAGTTTCTCTCTCTCATATTAATATATATTACTATTATATTAAATATATATTATATATATTATATTTTGTATTATATAAAATTATACTTATTAGTAATTATTAATTATAATTTTATCGTGTTAATAATTTTATTTAAAGAATATAATATCTAATTATAATAGGTTGAATAATTATATATTATTAAAATATAAGCTAATATATGCTTAACCATGTGT
>VDFB02040398.1:56564-71182 GCA_007258455.2 Sequoia sempervirens | reverse complement strand
TTAAGCCCCTCTTTTGGGAACCATCTTGGTGCACTTACCCAAAAGCTACCTTATCTTTCATTAAGGTAGAAAATTTTTGTTATACAACATGCCCCTTGAAAATTGAAGATAGGCACTGTAAAAAGAAGGAAAACACTAATGAAAGTATCGCTGGTATTTTGGAAGATGTGATAAAACTTTCCCTGAATGTGATTATAAATATATACTTCAATGCAAAGTGCAAGACCATACTTCATTCACTTGGATTACAACTTTGAAGAAGTGGCAGAAGAAATTATGGGTGTAACAACAAAAGAATTGAACATTTTGAAGCATGAAAACAAGATGATGTTAAGTTTTCATACATTATACAAAAGGTCCTTTTCAACAAATACATATTTAAACTTCAAGTGAAAAAAGAGACTTATATGTACTTGAACAAAGGATTAAATGCACAATCATAAAAATAACAAATTTTGATTATTCATCTGAGAGAAAAGCTTTATTAGACTCAATTGCAAAGCTTATAGTTTCATAACATTCAAATGCTTGAATGTATATAATGTTAACAATGTATTCAAACATTTGAAAAAAAAAAAATAGTGGATATATCTAAGTTAGTTAATGCCATTTTGTCATGATATACTTCTTTGATGCTGTCAATACTAAATCTAGTGATTGATGAACATTTTTGCTTTTAAATTTATTGTTCTTGGTTGATTGTTGTTATAGAAAAGTTGGTATGATTTCAAATTTCAATGTGTACCCTTATATATGGGAATTGAGATAAACAATGACACAAACAATAATGAAATCAAATTGATTGCTTTCCAAATTCATATTCATGAAAATGTAAGCATTTTTTCAAGTCAATGGGCATCTTGATAAAGATAACTCTCGGCATGTTTTACATATATTATTAATTAATATAGGTATGCTAGTTAATTAAATTATTAACTATATTTTATTTGTATGTTAGTTAATTATATCTCCCTATCTCTCTATATATTTATTTCTTCCTCTATCTCTCTCTATATCTCTATCTATTTTTATCCCTTTGCCTCTCTCATTCTATATTCATCTCTACCTCTATCTATAGGGAGAGATACAAAGGTGAAACATTGGACCTTCCCAAAGATCCACCAATCTCAACACTACTCCCAACTATTTTGAGCATTTAAGTACATATTGTATGCTGGATTAGGAGGCATGTGTCAACTACATTGATGCAAAATAGGCTAAAGCTCAAATTTGATGTAGAGTTAGTTATAGTTTTGTACAAAATTCCCCCAAGTGTGACATGTAGAGCAAAGATATTCCAGCTTTTTATATCATGTCATCAAATGGCACTTCATCAACATTTGTATCTTCATCAACATTAACAAAAGCAAAGGTATGTACTTGAATCCCTTGCATTTAAATTTTTCTATATATATAAATATTTTAATATTTTCCCTCAAATCCATAATATATATATATTAGTGTGTATTTATTTATTGCAATAAAGAATTAAACTAAGTAACACATTAAGAATTCTAAGGATTTGTGCTTGAAAAAAATGCATAACAAATCTTTTGTTGGATGTCGTGTTGTATAGTTTAGAAAAGCTCAAATTATGAATAGGATTTTAAGGCCATATATTATGGTAGCTTACAATGCAAAATAAGGAAGGAGATCTATTATCAATTTTAATCTACAACTTAATACCATATGAAAAATCACATGTAGTATTATCTAAAATTAATTCTTGACATATTAATTTTATAAAATACACTTACCATTCAATAAACTTCTCCCAAGAAATAAACCCTAAGTGAACATTAATTGATCCCTAATTGTAGATTCATAACTCTAATCATAACCCTAATTGAACCCTAATTGTAGATTCATAACTCTAATCATAACCCTAAGGGAATATTTATTGAACAGTAGTCCTAATTGTACCATAACCCTAACTTTGAACTATAGTTGAACTCTAATCCTAACCCTAACACTAATTCTTATCCTAATTGAACCTTAACCCCAACCCTAATCTTAACCTTGACCCTATTTTTATTGAATTCATAACCCTAATTAAACCTGAACCCTCAATCCTAACTCCAAATTGAACATTAATTGGAACTCCTAAACCTAAATTCTAAGAACACTCCACCCCACTGAACTCTTAACGCTTTAGCTTGAAAAATATTAAAGTGCCTTAGATTTTCCCATTCATCAGCTATTTATCATTCCAATTCCTAATAGAACTCCAAAAATTTCAGAGAATTTCTTTATAATGTTTTAATAATAATCTAATATTAAAGGGTTTAGAGTTTTAAGGTTAAGGTTAAGGGAGAGAGATAGAGGGAGTGAGTGAGTGATCCATTTACATATTATTCTTTTATTCTTCAGTTAAATATTTAGTTACCCATTTACCATTAGCAGAAATGACCCAAGAATTTAATAGAATGGACTACTCATATAATACCTTGCATTATGGAGCTCAATTGTCTAATATATTACTACTTATCAAATCCTTTGTAAATAATTGTAAACTTATGACTCCATTTAAGCATTTAATTGATTTTCTTGAATCAAAGAAAATACACAATTGAACAAATTCTCAAAAGAAGAATGTCAACTTCATTAACATTTCATTCAAAATTCACTCAGATCCACATAAGGAGAGAAAATATATTAGAATTATATGTTTATTCATGCTTATAAGTCATATCTGCATACAATTTAAGATAATTTGCATATAGTCATCCAAAACTCAAAATAGGCTATCTATTCTATTCTATCCACTTGGGGTTTTAACAGCCAATGGCACCACATATATCACTTCCTCATCAGAGGACAAATATCTTTCTACCCATATATTCAACTCAAAACCTAGCTAGAGCTTTCATCAGTTCTCTCCCTACAAATGAGCCTTGAATTCCCTTTTATATGACAAGGGAGCAACAAATGTAATTTCACCACAAATTTTCATTTGAAAAAAATCTCCATTGCATTTTACTTTCATTTCAAAACTTTGCACACGTTGAATCTACAAAACATAGTGGCTCACAAACTAGGGAAAGCTAGAAGAATAGGGAACACAAATAGGGAACACAAAAAAATTAGGCAACCAAATTTCCACAAAGGCACACCACATCAACTTCTTATTTACCTGCCACCTTGCCCTTACCAACACTCAGACCCCGGTATACATGCCCACTTCTAGTTGTTGCCCAATACGGTAGACCCTCAGCCTCCTCTTCTTTCTCGTCCTTGTCCAATACAGTTCTAGTCCTTTTGCTTTTGGTTTTAACAACCAATGGAACCATAGATATCACTTCCTCATTAGAGGGTAGATCGTGATTGAAGCGGCATAAATACTGACAGTAGTCCAAGTCGGTCTTGGTTACATCATCAGAAGTGTTGCTTGTAAGGTCAATGGGCAAGTGTTGGCATCCAGAGCACACCAACTGCTTGCCTTTGTCATCTACCAGTTAAGAAGCAACGTCCTAGAATTGCAACCTTCTACTACATCTAGTGGGCACAAACCTAGGCTTTTCAACCATAGCACCTTCTTGAATAGCAGGACCGAGTTTTTGTGAGCTCAAATGAACATACCTCCTTATTGACTTACTCATTTTCTATGCTCAGACAAGCACTCAAACTTGATTAGACTCAGCCCATAAAGTGCTCTAACTACTACAAGAATGACACTATTAGCAGTTAATTCCTCTTGTATTTATTGTGTGAGGTAATGGCAACCTTCATCAATGCTTAGTAAAAATGCATGTGCAAACATGGCAATTTGGCAGTGTATGTACTTTCACCGTTTAACTGGAGCTGCATGAGAATCCAAAGATCACCCTTCATGATTGCCAACAACAACATCTTCACACAGATTGAGATCTACGTACACATCTCACATAGATTGAGTTTGAGGTCTACAAGTTGGCGGGGTACGATCAAAATCTTCTCTCATATCTTCGAATCTGGAAAACCCACACATTGCACAGTTAGTATTTAATGAAAGAATTTGGCTAAGTTGTTGGTGACATGACCCTTGGAGTTAATGGCTTAGGCTTACGTCACCAGATTAAAATTAAAACCCAACTTTTATTTTAATACTTTATTTCCTCTGCAAGGTTTTATTTCCTAAGTCTCAGTTGGCCCCATTAAATTCTTATCCCAACCCTAGAACAAAGAACAAATGATTAAGCTAAGGATTGTATTTGTTGTTATAACTTTAGTTCTAGAGAATTCTTAATTACCAATTAGATTATTTGTGCATTTGTATATGAATCCAATTGAATGCCTTTCCATATCATTATGGAAAATTTTATTATTGCAACCCTAACTCTAACACTAATTAAACCTTGACCCTAACCTAATTGAACTCATATTATGACCCTAACTCTAACAGTAATTGAACTATAATCGTAACCCTAGGTATTGTTGAAACCTAACCCTAATTGTATCAAAACTCTGAAGAACTCTAATTGAACCCTAACCCTAAAATAGATAATAACCCTTACCTTAATTGAATCCTAACTCCAATCCTAGCCCTAATTTAAGACTAACCTTAACCCTGACCTTAATTAAACCCTTATTGAATTATAACCCTAATTGATCCCTAACCCAAATTGAATACTAATTGAATCTTAACCCTAAGTGAATAGAAACCTTAATTAAACTTGTACCATAATCCTATTTGAATTTTGACCCTAATAATAACCATAATTGAACCCTAACCCTAAACATGAGTTCAATTAAGTTTAAGGTTCAAATAGGGTTAGACTTTAATTAAAATTAGGTATAGGATTCAATTAGGATTAGGCTGGGGTTGGGGTAAAGATTAAGGTCTCTATGATAGAGCTTGGGGTTAGTGTTAGGGTTCAATTGGGGCAAGGGTTAGTATTAGGGTTAGGGTTATGGTTCAATTAGGGTTTCAGAATGTTAGTTTTAGAATCATAGTTATGTTTAGGGTTGATATAAAATTAGAGTTAGGTTTGAAGTTAATTAGTGTTAGTTTTAGGGTTGGGGTTATGGTTAGACTTATAATTAATGTTAGTATTGGGATTAGATTCTATCACTTTAATAAAAATAATCTTCTATAAATTCATTCAATTTTTTTTTTGAAATTATATAATTTAAAATATTTTCAAATTTACCTATGTTGATATATGACAGATATGGCAAATCTAAACTCTATACCATTTATAGTTAACTTGCAATTGTGTATAAAAAGGTTTAAGTTATGAATGTTATAATATAAAAAAAAATGTTTTTTCAATGTTTATTTGTTAGTTTAAAAGATGTGCCAATAATGTTGCAATCACTAATGATTAATTTTTTCTTAATGGTTAAAATAGATTGGTAAGTAAATTTATCTATAATAAGTAAATTTATCAGTGATTTTTTTCTTGATGAGTAAATCAATATTTCATAAATTTATCTATAATTCTTATTTAATTTTTCTTAATTATATTAAATTATATTTTATTAAAATGTTAAAAAATTTAAGTTGCTTATAAATAATTTTATGTGTTTTTTATAATTAACTTGATATTGTGTATAAAAGGTTTAAGTTATGAATGTTATAATATAAAAAAATAAATTTGCTTTCAATGTTTATTTGTTAGTTTGATGTGAGAATAATGTTGCATAGTAATGATTAAAATTTTCTTGATTGGTTAAGTGATATTGTGAAATTATTCTATGTTAATTTAATGTTATGAATGCTATATAATATAAAGAAAAATATTTCTCATATATTTTTAATGCATCTTTATATTTTATAAATAAACATCTAAAATAAAAATGTGATTGTAAAAAAATACAACTTAATGAGTGAACATACATTTAAAGTTAAAAGTGAAATTATATAACAAATTGTAAATTTATTTTATTTGTCATCCGCCTAGTAATGCCCACTTCTCCTTTTAATGAATGTTTTATTTTGCAAGGGTTGATTTAGTGCTGCTGTTGATCTATTTCCTGTAGATATCAATGATGCCCACCATCCCATGATCAGGAATTGAAGGATCGTGAAATCACAGGAGGGTGCCACATGTCCTATCCAGGGGATCAAATTTGTGCTATTGTTGACCAACTTCCATTTGATCTGAGTTGTTCCCCACCATCCCGCGATGGTACTTGGGTTGATTGTGAAATCATAGGCGGGTGCCACGTGTCTCATCCTATGAAGCCTAAAGAGTAAAGGAAACACTAGCCGGCTTTAAATGTATTAAGGGGTGAATTACTAAAGTGTTCTCGAGACGCACATGTTCTAAAATGAATATGTTATAATCTCACTGGAAAAGTTGTTTGAAGGTTAACGACATGGCTTGCGACTATGTTAAAGGAATGAGATCATTGATGCTTAGGATCAATAGTTGTCTGCCATCGCGTGATCAGAAGTTTCGGGATTTCGATATCGCGGGAAACCGCCACGTGGACTTCCTTTGTAGTGTATGGTAAGGTGGGCCCCTTATCACTGTGTTGGAAATTATGTCAGCTTGTTTTGAAGGTGGTCATTGATGATTTTATTTTGTAGAGGGTTGAATTAGCGCTGTCGTTGATCCATTTCCTACAAATCAACGGTTCCCACCATCCCACAATTAGGAATTATAGGAATGCGATATCACAGGTGCTTGCCACGTGTCTCATCCGATGAGGTCTAAAGAGTGAAGGAAGCATTAGCTAGTTCTAAGGGGTGGATTACTAAAGTGCTTGTGAGATGCACATGCTCTATTTCAATGTGGATGTTATAATTTTGAGGGAAAAGTTGCTCAATAGTTAAGAGAAAGGATGAAGACCTTTTTTGAATGAGCAAGATCTCTGATGAGAAGGATCAACGATTGCCCACCATCCCACGATGGTAAATCGAGGGATTGTGATATTGCGAGCATTTGCCACGTGGTTTTCATTTGCGACTTATGGCATGGTGGGCCCCTTATTGCCATGTTGGTGATTATATCAGCCTATTTTGAAGGTGGTCATCGATGATTTGATCAAACTGGAGGATTAACAGTTCAAATTTAAATCTATATCAAATGTGGTTGGAGTCATTTGTGTAGCCCGCAAGTGAGCTTTAATGGCGGATGAGACATCTATTGGCAAGATTTGATCAACATAAAATTAATTTACTTACTTCATTTGTATCACAAGGCATCCAAGTATTTCGTAAAAAATAGTTTTAGAGCCAAAGGTGAAATTACGAGTAGTTGCAGCCAAAAATTGGAGTTTGTATGAAAAAATCCATGAGTTTATTTTCTCTATTTCCTAGTCATTCTGTACCTAAATTTTGGAAGAGGGTCTACTATGCGTGTCACTGAGCTCATTAAAATATTTTTTGGGGGCTATATTTTAATCATAAGTTGTGAGGAATTACAGTATTTTTACTTTGTAATTTCCTATCTCTACTTAGTCATAGCCACTTGATGTGTAACATTGTAGTGAAGCCCTAGTTTGTCTAAAATGGCACCACCCAAGCAACACTCTAGCCACATTGAATATTTGAAAAGAAACTTGTATGATGATTTCCTACATCAATTTATATTGTCAACAAATGATAGAAGGAAGGGTGTAGTGTTATTATAAGGGAAAATCCTAGGGGACAGGTTGGTGTATAATAGTTCCAACATTGTTGATGCTAGGGTTCCTCTCACTGGCTTAGAGATGTTCAGATTATGGTATGGATAGAGGAATTTGCCTCACGCTTTCTAAAATGAATGGATGTATGACATGGGTAAGCTGGTTGTACCAAATGCGTTCCTTGATGTGGACTTACTTAGGGAAGTGGCCATGAGATATGACCCCATCACATAGGTAATTAGAGATAATGATGGAGGGGTTCTATTAGAAATTAACAAAGATGTTATCCAGCAGAATTTTGATTTGAGTAAGTCGAGTGATGACTTGGTTTCTATTAATTTTGAGGAAATGAAGCAGGAGTATACAAAACTAAAATCTCTTTTTAGGGTTAAGCTGCTTCCACCTCATTTGGTTAAGGAAAGGGGTTCACAATTTCACATTAGCCCTAGTGACTAGGAACCCTTCAAATTGAATTGTTTTGAAAAGCCTTTCCTGGCTACTTTTCATTCACTATGTCAAATTTTGGGTTTCAGTCCTGGTGCAGTAATGCCAATTACATGCATGTCATGAGGGTGCAAATACAACACCCTAACTTCTCTGTAACATATGTCTTTGCTTCTGTTTTGGTGGAGAGGATAGATGAAGAGTCGTCGAAGCTATAGAAAAGTGATACTGGTACTCAATTCTTTTGGTATTCCATGTTGATGCATATGTTCCTATTTAGGAATGTTGATTTCTTTGCTGAGAAGATGAACTTAAGGCAATCAGTTGATGGAGAAAGATTGCTAGTACAGATATGGGTTGCAGATCTATCCTGTAATAAGGAAAACACTAGTTATGTGCAATTTGATAATTGTTTTACTTCAAGATTAAGGGCTAGATTGATGGTAAATGTACCTAGGATCCTTGAGGAAGCGCATGATTTCCTTAGGCCAAAGGAGAGGAAACTAGAATTGAGGGTTTTACATAACTGGGGTGACATTATCCCATATCTAGTCAGCACTTTCCTAAGAATATATGGATTTTAAGGAACCCCTCACATACTAACATACAATGTGCCACCAAGACTAGGGTTTCCAAAAGTTATGTGGCAGATGGGTTGTATTCATGAAGACAACCTTACTAGAAAGGGGAAGGAAACATTATTCCCTGATTATATAGTAGTTTCTGACTTTACATTTTCAAAGGGAGGTTGAAAACATTTTGATAAATTATTTGTTGATTACCATTTGAGATTTGGTCTAAGGTTGCAACATGATCCTAAAGGTTTCTTTACTCTTTTCAGACAAAGAATAAAAGATGGCAAGTTTGCACATGAGCTCAATTTCCCTGAGGACCTGATCAGAAATGAATTTGATTTAAATAAGTAGGAATTGAACAAGGAGAAATAGATAGCTTATAGTAAGCTACTAGATATTTTGCATGAAATGGATCTGAATTATGATCCACTGATGGAATTCAGTCCATACCATAAGAAAATTGATTTTCTGATGAAAAACTTCAAGGAGATTATGGACACCTTGACAACCAAAAGGATAAATTTAAGGTTAAGTCTGGATATGCAAGGACAAAGTGATAGGCCAATTAAAATAAGGTTAGTATATCAGCCTACAAAAAGGTGGCCCATCTATAGGAGGAAAAGGGATACTAGTAGTGATGAGGAAGAAGTAGACAGAAAGGGGAAGCAAATAATGAAGGATCCTCCACAACCAGGTCCAAAATTCAAAGTACCTGAGGCAGTCAAGATCATTGAATTATAGTCTTCACCAGAGCGCAGTCCCCCATCACCACCAGCTAAACCACGTCCTAAGAGGCAAAGAATTGATCACCCACTTGAGGATCTGATAGATGAAATTATTCTTACTCATCAAGACATATAGGTTGGTATGCCTTCCCCTCCTAGGTCAGCTGAATTGGTTCTATCCAATTTGGATATGAAGGGTAAGAGTGTGTAGGATGCAAGAATGAAGGCTTGCAAGGAGTTCTTAAATGACAATGCATTTGTAAAGACTCTTGTATTCTTGCAATTGGCATGGAGGATGAAATTTGAGGAATATCAAAATAAATGCAAGGAGAGAAGAGAACTAAGGCTTGACATATCAGATCAGAAGAATGATGAAGTAAAAGTTGAACTAATGGAAGAGTTCAAAAACCTCACTCCTGAAGAAAGGAGACAACTTGTGAGTCAGGCTGGTGTTTTGATTTTTCTTGAATGGTACATTGCAAATGCAGTGGCTTTCAATTCCATTATGAAGTCCAAGAATCCTTTTCAGGATTCTGAAGAAGTTAAGGCAGCATTGCAAAACTCTGCCTTCAGTGAAGAATATGAGACCTTAGCAATTTGGGCATTGGCTCTACAAGGAAGAAAGCTAGGCATTGCTAATATTAATCCAAATTTCAAAGGAGGATTAATAATAAAGAGGGCTTCAGATACTTCAACCACCGAAGCCACTAATTTAACTGTGAATGTGGCCAAGTTGGCTCAAAAGACTGCTGAAAGGGAGGAGGCTGAAAGAAAGAGCCTAATGGAGAAGTATAACATTTTAATTGAAGAATATAGTAAAATGTAACAAAGGAATGTTGAGCTACAAACTGAAGTGGGAAGGTTCAAGTATAGACATATTGTGGAAACATCTAGTGCTCTAGGAACCAGCACAATACCTCCCACAGTAGGGTCAATGTCTCCTGCTTCTCCAAATATTTCTACATCAGGGTCTCCTATTCAAAATCCTACTCTCACCCCTCCTCTAGAACAAATTGATGAAGAAACAGAGTGCTCTGTTGATCTGACAAAGAGGCAGCTCATATAGAAAATTGATGAATTACAAACATCATTAAGGTTAAAAGAGGAGGGTTTTCTTTCAAAAGAAAAAGAAATTGTTACTACTCTTTTGGAGCATTTAAATGAAAGGGTAGATAATAAATTTCTCTCTATACATTATTTGTATTCTTTGCTATTTGAAGAAATAAAGAATATTGATAGGGATTAAGGGATAGTGATTCTAATAATTGAAAATTGGATCCCTATGGAAAATGATCTAGATATTATGAATAAAGCCTCAAGGTTTGATGTAAATAGCAGGCCCCAATCATTGAAGCCTACTTATATATTAGTGAAATCATTGCAAGGTTTTTAGACCTTACCAGATGGTTTAAGTAGGAAGATTAGAGAGTTGGTAGAGAATTTTAAAGATTGGGGTAACACACTATTACCTGATATAATTGATGAGAAGGGGGAAATCAGAACACTCCAACAATGGTAGGACCAAGCGAGTAAGGTCATAAATAATCAAATTAAAGTAATTTGTGATGACTCAAATTATGATTTGTTGGTGAATTATATGGATAATATTATTGGTACCAACTCATTTTGGGAATCTTTTGAAAGAGATGCTAATCAGGTAGCAGTAAAGTATATGCCTTATAGTACAAAGGAAACTGAGGTGATTAATTTTGACTGGCCAACTGACGAATAATACTAGAGGTGGGTGGCTAAGTATTTGAATGATGATGAGTAAAAAGAGTGGGTTACTAACAAGTGGCAAATCAGATGTTGCAGTTACAACGATTCCAGTTCTGTATTGATGGCTTTCTTGGCATGGGTTTTGCATGGTTTTTTGTTATTGCATCAACCTTCCTCCATCGACATGATGAATGAGAATATGCTCCATGATGATTGTAGTTGTAACAATTTTTAGAATATCATCAGGTGCTCTAATCAGCTGGTGATGTGTGTACTTTCTGGCCTGAAGCTTGTTTGCTCCTTCATTTTTCTATAAGAAGGATTTGAAGGCTAGAAGTATGGATTAGCAAGTTAGATAATTTTGATCGAGTCTAGGCGAAGTTTCAGAGCTGGTTGTAAAGATCAATGATTTTAGAGAGAAATGCAATTTAAGTTCTAAGTCACTCTGTGATAGGTTTTAAGTTCATGAGGATTTAATGTTGAATAACAGTATTAGAATTTGAATCAAAATGATAATTCCAAGCTCGTCTCTCTCCATTATATGTGCATATCTAAACTTTGAATAAAATAACTAAGGGTTGTTTCATTCAGCTCACTGTTGTAGTGTGTATGATTCTATTTTAGCTTTAATTCAAGGAAATTTTAATTAAAATACTTGAATGGGATTATAAGTAGATATGTTCTGCATATCTGATGGTTTTAGAGAAATGCAATTTAGGTTTTGAGTCATTATGTAACAGGTTTTGAGTTCATAGATATTTAATGTTGTATAACAGTACTAGCATTTGAGTTGAAATGAAAATTCAAGCTCATGTCTCTCCATTGTACATGCTTATCTGAACTTTGAATGAAATAACTAAGGGTTGTTTTATCCATCTCACTGTTGTCGTGTGTATGATTCTATTTTACCTTTAATTCAAAGAATTAATCAAAATGCTTGAATGGAATTATAGGTAGATATGTGTTGTATAAGGATTTGATAAGTAGTCATGGGTTAGAATGCATACTAATGAAATATTGTCAGGGATCTTATATGTGATGTATTAAATTTGTTATAAACCTCTAGATGCTTATGAATTTGACTCCTGCAATGGATATATGGCACTAATCTAAGTTATAATTATTAGTGTAGTTCAGTATTTGTTTGTCTTTACCTAGAGCTTGCTACAAATTGCAAATCATTGACTATCTTATACAATGGATTGTGTTTAGTTATTTCACACTCCAAATAGTTGATATTTTCTATGAACAACCAATTCTAGTTGATATTATCTTATCGTGTTGAGCTATTAAGTGAGATCATCTGCTATTGTTAATGTTGTTTATAATAATGGTGCAGAGGTTGTAAACACATTAAGGGATCACCTTCCTGGGTCTTACAGAGCCCGAAGTGTAGGAGGATTTTAAAGTCCTCGTCAGTTGGTCCAAGTCTTTCGAGTTACCTTTGATTAGAATTGGCAATTCCATAGGTATATTAGAAGACAAACCTGGTTACATTGTAAAAAGAACCAACATACACGTCAAACACTGAACAACCACCTTTACAACTGACTTTTTAATCTTTTATGATCACATGAAACATAAAACACACTAATTTCAAGACCTTGTTAACATCACTATTGAAATGTTTTAATTTTTTGACCTTTCAAACATTAAAAAGTACATCATTAAATTTATTACATAACGGCATATAAATTAAAAACATCATAAATTAATTATGTAACCACATAAGTTAATTATAATTCTATCAGGAAATTAATATCAAATAGATAATATAATCGCATAACTTATACATGTCAATGTCATTAATCTTCTTCTTCATCCAACTCTTTATCTGTATCATCCAATCCATATTCGACATTGTAAGGATTGGTCATATCATCATCATCATCATCGATATCAGTTTTGATAATGTCATCATCCACATGGATGTCATCTTCATGAACATTAACTCCTACATCATCATCATCTAGTTCCTCCTCTCGACATGTTCATCAGGGACATCATCAACTAACCATTGATTCTGATCATCATCTACATCATCTTCTAGTTCTTTGATATCTTCTTCTTCCACCACATTATACTTTACCGCCTTCCTCTTGGATCATGTCTAACAACAAATGACCAACCCAGTTTACCTGAACCTCTAAGTAAAATACCTGCTCACATTGGCTTGGAAGAACATAGGGCTCATTTCTAGCTCGCTTGATCAACCTTGTATTAACCATGGTAAATCCATTATCATGTTCAATAACAGTTCTGTTAGGATCATTTTCATTCAATCGTAGTCTATACCATAGGACAACAAACAAAATTAATCTGCAAGACTTAAAGTCACACTCAAGTATATCATCCAAAATCCCATAGTATCAATTTTCTGAGACTTCTAGATTTATGTCGCTTATAGATGAAACATTAGTCACCTGAAAGACTGTAGTTATACCAGAATCACAATTTTTCTTCATATCATCCAACATTTTGATTCAAAATTTACAACCATTGCACCACATAGCCTTGTGGTGTTTCACCTGCAATATGTCAAACATGTAAAAATTATTTCAATATCATCAGTTGATAAACATATTTATTCTTGGCCGAATGTATGCAAAGAAAACAATCTCAAGATATATATACATCAATATACTTGAAAATAATTAAATAATATGGGTGATTAATATATTTATACATACCTGTTTATCTCTTAAACCATATGCTAAATCAATTTCCTTTTGTGTAACATTGGAATCTCCATTACGATGAACTTCTTTAACCAATGAAGCCACACCTTCCCATGTTAATGCATGACCAGATTGTTGACATCCTTCAATCCATACCATCATCCAATCAAGATTGTTGGTGACTTACAAATGTAGTGCATCCCACTCTCGACCAACTGTACCAAAAAAAATTGAAATTCACAAACGACGTATAATTAGTTAAATACCACAGTATACAGCCTTAATTTATAATCGATGTATATTGAAAATTAAAAATTAAATAAGTACAATATACATAAAAACCATATGTAAAGTTCATTCCAATTAATCTCCATGACCATCTTATAATTACCTCTCACTTTCCTCAATCTACCTTTCCCCAACAAGTACTCCCCTTCAAATTTGTTAATGGAGTTGGGATACCAAATGTAATCTACATGGATCTTTGCTGCAAAATTAGGAAGATATTCAGTAATGTACACCATGGTCTGGTATACCATATATATCTCTCTACATAGAACCCTCAGGATGTGCTCTCTGTCTAACCAAAGCCTTCAAAAATTTCAAGTTCCTCTCAACCATCCACATTGACCTTATGTGTACAGGTCCACACAATTCAATATCGTCAACTTGGTGTATGAGGTAGTGTTCTTATGCATTGAAAAATGTTGAAGGTAGACACTTTTGCATTTCACACATTAGACGAGGAATTTTTCTCTTCCAATAATTTATATCTTCTTTATGGATTTCTTTAGATGATAGTCATCTACAAGTGATTCAAGGCACAAATATATTAACGATATTTAACAAAAATATACAGTATATTACATAACAAGTAAAACAAATGGCAATTATAAGATGTAAACAACGAATTGAACAAATCT
>VDFB02040398.1:26864-56464 GCA_007258455.2 Sequoia sempervirens | reverse complement strand
TATAAGAGAAGACTGTTGCTATGTGTACCTGGATACCATGGAGAAAGGCTAGTCTTTGGGCTCTTTCATCAATCATCCTACCTTAAAACATACCAAAAATCTCCTAGAAATTAGACATAGGAAGATTTAATATGACTTAAAAATTTTTTATTGCCAAAGCGTAAACTTATGATGACTTAACCAGGCGTAGTACACACTCCCTCCCCGTTAACCACTTAGACATATGGAAATTAAATGTTAATTTGCTTCTATTTTTAGTCATGTAGGTGTCCAATAAACCACTTGGTGGTGTTTCCCTTCAAGTTTATTTACTTGAATGAAGAGAAAAAGTCCTTTGATTACAATTAGAGAATACATTTGAGGCCTTGATTGTGTAACTAGTGGACCATAGTCACATTTAACACTTGTTACAAAGTTTGGGAGTTAAAATGTTAAGTAGATTTGATTTGTGATGGACACATTTGGACGGTAGTAACAATAGCTTGCAATCTATCAAGACTTGATTACCTTATAACCTGTGAAATTCTAGCGATGAAATGATAGATTAATCATAATGTCACCTTCGGATAACATCACCATGAAAGAACTTCATCC
This sequence comes from Sequoia sempervirens, assembly GCA_007258455.2. Taxonomy (NCBI): domain Eukaryota; kingdom Viridiplantae; phylum Streptophyta; class Pinopsida; order Cupressales; family Cupressaceae; genus Sequoia; species Sequoia sempervirens. Next base: position 55,870 of record VDFB02040398.1, on the reverse strand, counting down.
AACATCCTTACGAGTGCAGGTACCACCAAATAGGTATTTTTCAGATCTGTCTTCCTCGAGCAAGGGAAATTCAGGAAGAGAAGAGGAAAGTGAGACATGTAGTATGTTTAAAAGAGGGAGATCAACTAGAGGTCAAAAGATAAGAAGAAAATTCTGTAAATGCATGTAATTTTTTCTTGCTGAAGGGGGGTCATGTTCTTATGATGATGAGAGCATATGCGACATCGAGGTGCCCTTGAGGTACAAACATCTACAGAAATAATAGGTACCCAAGGACTTCCTCCAATAAACATCGATTTTTGTGTCAATGAGAGGATATATCACATAGAACCATCATCATTACATGGTTTGGGCCTATTTTGCATGGACGACATAAAGGTCTATTATGACAAAGTTACTAAATTGATGAAGTATGTTGGACCCTATTACAGTTACAAACATTGGATGCAACTGGTTCAATATACTCAAAGTATGCGTAGGTATGCATTGTCAGCAAATTATATACAACTAAAAGATAAGGATCAACATAAAGGAGTGGCTATGTACATTGATGGAAGCCCAAAAGCATCAGGGAATATTGCAGGGTTTATAAACAGTACATGACCTGGGTCAACAAATAAGCAACCCAGTTGCATATTTGAGGCACGCGAGGGAAACCGTGTATTTGTATGTGCGATAAAATCAATAACTGTAAGGGAAGAGTTGCTAATCGATTACAATTTGAATCACTTAGTTACAAACACAGTTACTATGGGGGTGGTATGTACTATGTACCATTTTACCCAACTTCCAATTAATGACTCCAATATACCATTTTATTCTTATGTTTTTTTCATAAGTCTATTGGTTTCATTTTGGTAATATTTTTTTATATTTAATTTTTGTCACAGGGGGACATTGATCATACAAAGAAGGCTTTGGCCTAGAGCATAGATCATGATGTATCTTCAGGCGCTTCTACCAGATAGGTTTACCTCATTGTAATTGTACAAATTAGATATGAATAAAATGTTTTATTATTATTTTTTTTCATAAGTTTTTTGGGTTAATTTCGATAATGTTTTTAATATTCTTGTTGCAGTCGACTGATCGGGGAAAGGCACTAGTAGTAGAAGAGAGCATCCATAGTGAGGTGCAGTCAATATTTTCTGATGATGACATGGCTTATTTAGCAAACCCTTTTGATATGATAAAGAAGCTCATGAAAAAATTCAATGAAGAAATGACTTAGTTGATGTCCAAAATGCCTCAATCAGATGAGATAAGAGAGAGGGTTAAAGTATTGACAAAGAGATTACAAAACTTGCAAGTAAGCTGTCATGAGATCTTTAATTATAACATAAGTTCATTCATGGCTTTATATTTTGTACTCTTTCATTTCATGAACTAAAATATGTGTTGTTTTTATAGGGTTATTTTCCTCCTCATGATGCTCCTGGCCATGATCAGGGTACTGCAAGTGCTTTCCGAGGAGTAAGGGTTGGTACAAGTGTCCATCCTGATCTTCCTACGCATACATCACATTATCTGACCCCATCATCCATGCCTATATTTCCATTTGAAATGTTGGAAACACATACCATGTAGGCATCCGTTAATGCACCCTCTAGCAATGAACACATACTAGAACATGTGTCAGGACATGTACCTGGGGATGTAGAGGCCACTAGTACTAGTGTTGTTTTAGTAGGATTTCCTGGATCTTCCTGTATTACTAGTACAGGAACATTGCCAGTCACACTTGTGGTGACTGAGGATTTCATTCCCATAAAGATAGAGAAGGTCCCAGGTACTTTAAAATGTTTTAATTATTATTCTATATAACCCAATTGAAATTTACTTATTGATTGCTCTTTTTAGACTATTGATCCCATGATCATTTTGTAGGAAATGATGTTTTTTATAAACATCTGAGTGATATTACATTGGAGCTCTTTGGGTCCACCATACGTACATGGTGGAATGCCCAAAATGAAGATTTAAAAGATAAACTCATTAACCATTTAGTTGTGCTATTCGGTGATAAAACATTCAACCGAACCAAGGTCCTTAAGAAAGCCGGTACCTATCTAAAGTATGCGAGGGACCAATATAGGTCACATTTAGAGAAGAACAAAAAGTATGAGTGTCCCCCCATGATTCTAGAGAGGGAGTAGAGGAACCTGGTGTCCAATGGAAAGGAGAAGGGTGAAAAGAAAAAAGGAAAGACACCACCAGACCAAAGAAGGTATGTGATATAGAAGCATAAATCTGCAAAAAATCTTGATACAATTTTTAAAAAAACTGTAGGCTGGACAATTTTTTCCCTAATTTTTTGAAAAAATCATTGAATTTTTGGTCAATGATTTTTTTCTGTTTCAAAATTCAAAATCACCAAAAAAACATGTTTAAAATATGCGAAATAAGGTGAATAAAATTGAGCTAATTTTCACACAAAAAAAACCATGAGACCATGGCTTGTTGCTTACTATTATGCTTTAATAGGATTTTTCCAAGCATCCATAGCTTGTTTGAAAGTGCCTGTTTTAGGCTTTTAGCCATAGCAGCAAAGCAATGAAATGTTTGATAAAATGCTTTGGTAGACATGTATGAAAAATGTGAGCATAGACAAGGCAATGAACTGCTTGAAAAAATGTCTCAAAGAAATGTAGTCTCATGGTGATGGAATGCCATGATGAATGCCATGACAAGAAAAATTGTTATAGATTGTGATGGCATTCCATCACCGTGAGACTGCATTTCTTTTAGGCATTTTTTCAAACAATTCACTACCTTGTCTATGTTATTGCTTACTATTATGCTTTGGTAGATTTTTTCCAAGCATCCATAGCTTGTTCGAAAGCACTTGTTTGAGGTTTTTAATTTTAGCCATAGCATGAAGGCGTTGAACTGTTTGATAAAATTCTTTGGTAGACATGTATGAAAAATGTAGTAGCATAGAAAAGGTAGTGAACTATTTGAAAAAATGCTTCAAAAAAATGTGGTCTCATGGTGATGGAATGCCATAACGAATACCATGAAAAGCAAATTGCTATGGATATTCATGGCACTCCATCACCATGAGACCACATTTCTTTGAGGCATTTTTTGAAATAGTTCAATATCTTTTCTATGCTATTGCTTACTATTATGTTTTGATAGATTTTTTCCAAGCATCCACAGCTTGTTTGAAAGCACCTTTCTAGGCTTTTAGCCATAGCAGCAAGGCAATGAACTATTTGATAAAATGCTTTGGTAGACATGTATAAAAAATGTGGTAGCATAGACAACTGTCACCATTTGATATTTATGCAGTTGTAGTATGTTTTGTGCAATGTAATCAGCAATATGAATATAACCAACAAAAATCTATTTTCTATAATTCATGGATTGAACTCTGTATTTTATATGCTCTCAATGTCTGTATGCTATGGAAATGCCATTAATTTTTTTTTTAAAAGTAGTATACTATGTGTGATACTATCAAAAATGTAATTATATACTGATTACTCTTTCTTTTTACATAATCTAACGTATTTCAAACTTTTCATAGGTTGCCCGACACATCAAAGCCAACAAAGGCAAGACTAGAAAAGCACGGGCAACACAAAATTGGCTCTGGTGGTTATATGAAATTAGCCGCACGAATTGTAAGTATCAATAAATAAAATATTGCATCCAAATTATAATAAATTGAAAACAATTTTGGTTTTATCACACCATAGAAGCAAAATTCATGATCTTTTGCAAAAATGTAGGGCTCTGAATTTAACAAAGTTCCCATAGAAGAGGACCTAAATATTGCCTTCCAGCAAGGCTATGGAGCTGTGGCTGAATTCCTAAGAGTCATGACTAGGCAAACACAATCTTCCATTGCATCCAACACGTAGGTAAATAAACTCAATAAATTTTATTTAAAATTAAATACTTGTGCAATCTATTCAATATTAATTTCCACCATAAAGTAATTACATGCCTATTTGTTTTAAACATTCAAGCAATGATAATACTGCACATGACATTGGAATGCATCCTGGTGAGGGTGGAGTAGAATGTGCAGATAGTCATGGTGTGCATCCCGGTACTTTAGAGAATGTAGAGCACGATCAACATGTTGAGCATGATCAGGCTAGAGAAGATCAAGAATATGATGTGGCCCCATTAGGTAAAGAGGACCACTCTAAAGTTCTTTTAAACATATTTAATTGCAATTGGTGTATTAATGAATGTAACCTTTCGTGTTTCAACTTTAGAGCATGTAGACCGTGATCAACATGTTGAGCATGATCAGGCCAGAGAAGATTAGGAACATGATGTGGCCCCATCAGGTAAAGAGGACCACCCTCATGTTCTCTTAAACATATTTAATTTCAATTGGTGTATTAATTAATGTAACCTTTCATGTTTCAACTGCAGATTAGGATTTAGAGGGTGTTCAACATGTTGAGCATGAGTCTATAACAAAAGTTCAGGAACATGATGTGGACCCATCAGGTAAAGAGAACCACTCTAATGTTCTTTTAATTAATGAAATACTTGTAACAATAATAATAAAACATATCAGTTTAACATTACTTTCTTATTACAGCAAATCCCCCCTTGAAGCGGCATCCACGTCATGAGTAGACAACTACACGCACATTAAGATCACAAGTAGAGGGTAGGACAACTAAAGGGGGGACATATATAGATTTAGAAAATGATACTCCACTTCAACTTTATGTAGCTTTCAAAAATAAACAAAAAAAGAAGTAATTGTAATCATATCATGACAACCATATTTTTGATAATATGTAAAAATTGAAAGAATAAATATTATATGTTAATGAATGAATGTTATATGTTAATGAATGAATGTTATATGTTATTAATCGATAAATGAATGTTATATGTTATATGATTGGGTATGGGGAATTGAGAGTGATGTGAGGGGGGGAGGGGCCAAATGAGCTTCCACCATCATGTGGTTCACCCTATTAAGTAGAGAATATTAAACTATTCTCGAAACAAAGAGAAGCTCAATAAGGTAATGCACTTTCCAATTTAAGAAATGCATCGTTTGAAGCATCAAACCAATATGCAGTATGTATGTATGATCAGTCGTCAGTCTCTGTAATGGCACATTTCCACTAATATATGTATATATTTTTAAAATTGATGCTTCATCGCAATTGCGACAAAAACCACCAATGAATCAACAGAAAGGCTCGACGAAGTTGCTATAGCTGTGACAAAGATTTCATCATAATTCCTTGCCCATTTCATCGCAATTGCAATGATCTTTCTGTGTTGCTACGACGCTACTCCTTGCCCATTTCGTAGCACTTGCGATGAACTTTTGGTGTTCTTCCGATGCTACTCCTTGCTAATTTTGTCACAACGTCGATGAACTTTTGGTGTTGTTTCGACACTACTACTTGAATATTTCATCGCACATTCAACGAAAGCTTGGTGTTCTTTTGACACTACTCTATGCGCATTCCGTTGAAATGGCGATGAACGTCTTCTATTATTTTGATGCTACTGCTTGCAAATTTCGTCGAACTAGCAATGAACATCTACTGTAATTCATCAGTAGATACACAAAGTTTTCGTCGATAGTCCGATGAATGTCCGAGGTATTTCACAATGCAGTCAACTGACAATTCTTCATCGTTAGTTTGATGTTTAATTCATTGTCAGATGTTCGACAAAAAAACAACAAAAATATTTTCACAATTTCATCGCTCTTTCGACAAAGATTTGTCAAGTGACCGATAAACGGCCGTCGAAAAATGGTGTCAAATTCAATAGTGTATAAAATGTGTGTGTGTGTGTATCATTTCTACTTCTAAACTCATTCAGCATAGATAATTACAAAATTGAAATCCTTGATGTCATAACATATATCACATGCTACATGTACATATCTTATACTAATAAACTAGTTTGGGTTTCCTTACTAATATGAAAATAAAGATGGACATGTCCAATGAGGTTTTGATGGAGAATCTTGTTCAAAAAAGAACATCACTGTTATGTTGTTAAGTAATAATTTTCAAGTCTATCAGACCCAATTTATTTCAAAATTTCAAAAGAAAGAGCACATAACTAATAGTTTATAATCTTTCAATAGATCATACTATGGATTGAAATAACTTGCACATCATATACAGTGTTATATGCACATCTTACAATATCCTTAAATTGACTTCCATTTAGATAAAATAAGATGGTATGCCAATACAAAAACTTATCTAAATAACTATCAAATAGTGCCATGAGTGTGATTCTCAAATTCTTCTAAATAGAGCATTCCAACACCCATTATTATTACCAATTATTATGTATCAAAAACTCAAATAAAAAATATTGTTAACTGGTGTTGATGACCAAAAAAGGACATAGAAACCCAAGCTCTATTCGTTTAGGGATACCACTAAAATAACCATACAATGGCTTATAAATAAGGGTTTAGCTAAAGACTAATGAAATGGTCAAGGGAAGCCAAAATTCTAATCTCAGTCTAAAACATAAAGATTACGTCGATGGGTTTCATGGATTTTTTACCTTCTCCCAAAATTGCTTAACTTAAACTTGAGCCTAAAAGTATAATGGTAACTACTACTCAATAGTAAATTTTTTTGGCCAAGCCACAAATCTTAACAACAACAAGAATTACCCATTTAAATTCAATATTCCCAATAAATCATATGTATAGTTTACTTATAGTGAGATCATTCACCTGCAACCCCAAAAAACTCATAGATACAATTTGGGTATAAACACAAACTCCCATAGATTACCCCACTATAATCTATGTACACAATACATAGCCAACATTCTCAATACACATGATATGGTCCAACATGCAAGTACATCTACACATACACAAATACTAGGTGGGTATGCTTAAAATCAGCTAAAGATAGAACCCTATACCTACATAAATATCCTCCAAGGCTTGAGATGAGTCTTAAGCCCTTTTTTTTCGACACAATCCTTTTTCCTCCATGAAACTTGATTAAGAGACTTCAATCATAAATAAATTTAAAATACTAGTGTGATTCTATGCATTCTAACCTCTACCACTTGGAGAAAGTGACATATCTAGCCATTGGTTTCTCTATTTCCTTCAAATTCATTCTCTCTCCTTGCCCATCTGAGATCTCCTAGATTTAATTGATGAATAGGCCTGTGCTTCAATCTTCCACCCCAAAGCTTTTCAAAATACAACCCGCTTTCTTTTCTCTCCTTCCTTACTTTTCCCATTGTCCCTTTTTGTTTCCTCCCAAGCCACTCATGATTCAATCTCATGAAAACTCATGAAACATTTTCCCTTTCTCTACCATGCTTCAACACTCTCCCCATTCAATTTCACTCTCCTTGATTCTTTAATAAGTCACCTCCCTTAAGCTGAACACCACCAAACTCATTTATTTTCTTGGCTATTTTTTTGCATTTTCCAACTAGGGTTTGAATTGCATTTAATCCAATATTTTGTTTTTTCAATCTCTCCTAGCTTCCATAGCTGACCTTTACATTAATGGTGGTTTCCGTTTCCTCCATTCCTTTACAAGAATGTAGTTGGAGTTGACATATCATTTTTTATGTCATATTTCTATTTTCCTAGACACTAAAAAAAATCCAATATTTAAATGTAGGCTATTGATCTTGAAATTCGTGTCATGGTCTAGCATATCCTATTTACTCTCCTTACATTAAAACACAATATTTGAGTTTTACTTTCTTTAAATGTAACTATAGATCTTCACCTAAAACTATGTCATTGATCTTACCATTATGCTAATGTCACCTTATTAGAATGATTCACAACAACGATGTGAATTAGTTATGCAATTGATGCTTAAAATGTGTCGCTCATCTGCATACCTGCATTGATCAACCCAAGTCAACACAAGTATTCTATAGAATGGAGGCTTTACTCCTTCCTTCATGCTTGTCAGGGGTTAGGGATTGCTAATCCATCTTACCTCCTACTTGAAGTGCTTAACATAGCTTAACAAGAAAGCCCGAACACATATGATTGAAGCCCTTTTACACCTATTGGGGTTTGACCATCGACCTTACCCTTTACCTTGTACCTCATGATTGATATGCTTTGAATGAATCAAGAAACAAGACCAAACCATGATGTACAATCTTCTTTATGCCTTTCAGGGTTCAACCATTGGCCTTAACCTTTACCATTTTCCTTCATTTATACCATGATCACAAACCAACACACTAACCTCTAAAACATCAAAGTGCGAACTTTGAAACATGCATGAATTTTTTGGATGTCAGGGTTCTCTCTTCCCCCTGATCACTTACCTAATTTTATGTTAATATGTAAGCCAACTGATTGACTCGCAATGTCTGAAACAATCCTTTGCGAGTAAAACTTAACCCTTTATGAGTGTCGACGTTTAGACATCCTTCTTACCACATACCAAAAAATTGGTAAGGCATAGGCCTTATGACCAAATCCACAAACACCGAAGCCATTTCGAGTGTCAGGGTTTAGGTTACCTCTTACTCCTTCCTTTATTTCATGTTAAGGTATAAGCCTTAACACTGGCCCGCAAACATCAAAACAATTTCAGGTGTCGAGGTTTGCCCTTAACTCTTACCACTTACTATCCTTTTGGTAAGGCATAAGCATTCCTACCAAACTGTGATGCCCAAACATTCCTTCACAAACTTTAATCCTTTTGAGTGTTGGGCTTCAAGCTTTCTTCTTGATGTATGCTTGCCTTACCAAACTATTAAGGTATAAACCTCAAATCTGACCTGCAAACATTGAAACTATTTCAGGTGTTGGGATTCAAGTTTCACCTTTCCCCTTACTCTATTTCATGTTAAGGAAAAGGCCTTAACACCAACCCATGAACATCAAGATCATTTTGGGTGTTGGGGTTTGGGGTTTCATTATACCCCTTTCTTGACATTCCTAGTAAGGCCTAAACCTTAACATCGACCCATGAACTCCAACACCATTTAAGGTGTTAGGGTTCCAGCTTTCCTCATCCTTCATACTTAACATTTTTTTAAGGCCCTTAAGGTTGATCTTTGATCCTTGAAACCTTTTCAAGTATTGAAATTTGAAATATACCGAGCCAATTTTTTTTCAATTTTTGAATGCAATTACAAACAACATGCACCTGTTAGGGTTAGCACATAAAACCAAAACAATGCAGAACTCAACTCTAACCAAGAATGTACACCAGGATCCCAGAACAGGCAAGGCACAAGCATATGGTCAGAGGATCTCAATGCAATGCATGAACTGAATTAACTCTAACCAAGAATGCGCTGGATGATGGCGACCATATGGTCAAAGGATCCCTATCATCTATTATGCTGAAAGTAAACTCGACGCCAAGAATGTGCTTTCCAACCTAGTATGGGAATGGAGCTACCATATGGTGGAGGTGCTAAATACTACAATGCAAGTACAAAATATCAAATAGGTGGCAAGCCAGCCTCTTCCACTTATTTAGTGGGTATTACAAGCATGAAGAACAAGTTTAGAAGAAATGTTGATAGTACTACTATTCAGCTTACAATATCATGAAGAAAGCCTGCCAAGAACATAGGATTAGAGTTAGATAGTGCTGCAACAATATAGAAGATTCTTCCTTGCTTAACAACAGTAGCAAGACCAATAACTCCATTGTAAAGACCACTCTCCAAGTTCTGATTTGTGATAGACCTTCTCTTTGAATGCTAAATCAGCAACATAGGAAATCATTAAAATGCACACTAGTTCCCCAATTCTTTCCCAAATTGCATGAAACTTAATGCAAAGTGTTCCTATTATGAAGGTGCCTAAGAATGCATCACAAAACTATCCCTAACAACATATATTTATTTTATGCACAAACTCCAATGAGAACCAGATGGTACGACCCTTAGTGAGGGGCGATTTTCTCAGATAAAATTCAGTTCTTCAATAAAAATTTTGTAACTGTCAGAAAGGGGTGCCCTTGCTAAGGAAACATAATGGAACAATAGCCAGAATGAATCTTTCTGTATTTTTTGACGTATGAGTAAAAACAACAATTAGCTACAGTGAAAAGACAACTCCAGAACTTCACTAATAAGCATGAAACTGAACTACAAAGCAAAACTCAATCTACAATGCAATTCTCACTACAAATATTCACTCAACAACTAGCAAACCTCTCTACTAGGTGCTATCTCTCAAGCATGAAGTCAAGCCAAGGCTAGGAGGCATTCATTCCTCGAAGCAATCCAACACCATTCTAGCAGCATAACAATACTCAAGATATCAGATGACCAAATGAGGACCCAAGGCTTCATTTTATAATTTTGAGAAGGCCCTCCAGAAGCTTCTAGAAACCCTAATTTTCAAACTTTAAATAAAACTTTTTCCCTCCAAGAAATGGCATCCCTTTTCAAGCTTCACTTTTTGACTTTTATTTTAAATTCACCTTTTCAAGAAGTAGGCGTCCAAATTTCAAGCTTCATTTTTTACTTTAATAAAATATAAAATCACCTCCATGAGGAACCCACCCATGAAGACCCACTTTTAAAACAACATCAAGTGATAAGACTAGGCCAAGGGGATATCATAACATTAAAATATAACATTAATTAAATAAAATGAATTATCTCTCCAAAAAGCATCCCAAGGCCAAAATTGAACAACCCAACTGAATCAACTAAAGAGGAAAGCCAGCTACACTGGAAACTGCATGATCACTGCCAAAAATAGAATTTATTAAAAATAGTAAATTCTAGAAGATGCCCGGAATGCACCGCATGTCACATCATTGCAAAGCTCTTTGAAATCCCAGAAAGAAACCATAAACTGCACTCCCAACTTTGATCAACCCCAACCACCACATGGGAAACCCTAATTTCACCTTTCGAGTAGCCTACGGGTCTCCAAAATAGGCCAACGATCTATAGGAATCATCACGCTTGAGAAGGGGATATTGCAAAATTCAAACTTTCTACTTTCCACATCCTCATCTTTATGTTAAGTCCTAATATCGAAGCTAGATTGATGTCTTATGCCCTTTTTGAATTTACTCCAACTTACTTCATACATATCATTATGTTAAGGTGTAAGCCTTAGGGTCAATCTCTGATCCCTGATAGGTAAGAATTAATCCTTAACATTAATGTCTCAAACCATCTCGAACTTAATTCATTCCTTCTTCATTTCTTTGAGGTATTATGTATAAGGAATGACCGAATCCTGAAGTCCAAAGCATTTTGAACTTAACTCATACTTCCTTTATTCATTTAATGACTTTTGTATAAGGTATTACCAAATCCCAAAGTTTGAGGCCCAATCGAACAACTAAAAAATGACTAACTCTTTTCTCTTTAGCAAGCGATACAAGGTACAAGCTTGAGGCCTAATGCCCAAACTTTTGCAACTCTTCAAGGATTGCTATAGTGACACCCTAAGGTCAATGAATCCTTCTCCCTAATTTCCTTATGAATCCCCTTTTAACTTAAAACGATAACTCCTCATTTGATATCACTCTGATCTCATTTTGACCTTAATGAGGTACCCCTTTTGACCTCAATAACAATCACATTGCCAACATGCTATTATTCTAATTAAAGCTAGGTTCAACCATCCCTATCAGATTAACTCTCTACTAACATCTCCCAACTATACATAAGGGTATTATGTTCTAAATTAAGTGCAAATCATAATTCAATGATATGTCACAACCTCAATAGTAGTAAAGACTCTAAGACTCTTCATCTTTCCTTATTTACTTGCTATGAGGAACCTCAAGAAAATACTACAGGAGGAATTCTAAATCGACATGAGTGAAATGATAAGAAAGAAATGCTACTACAATTGGGCATTAGCAACACATTATAGCATGACAAATTATAGTATCAATCAATGTAGATTTAATCATATATATCTTGAAATAGAAGTATTCACATAAGAATTTAACTAATCTACCCTTAGAGTCAAATGATTAAAAGTACAATGGAATTCAAACACAACTGGATCCTATATCATCTAAATGATACACACTTAATCTACATAACAAAGTAGCATAAATTTAGAATAAACGGGATTGTGACTCTGATATAGAGGGAGGGGTCTTACATAATTATTATATTATAACAAATAATAGAACAAAGACGATGTCACTCATATTGTTGAAGAATTTCAAATTTACTTGAATAATGTGTACAATTATCTTGAAATTATATTGATGTTTGGTTGAATACTTTCATATTTCAAATATAATTAAATTTATTAAGCTTGCATTTATTAATATATTAGAAATAGTTCAAGTAGAAATAAAGTTCTAGCCCTGTGAAAATTTAATATTTACCAATATTTTATTCATGGTAGATAGTTCAAATGCATAGCCACATTTTTAAGAAAAGAAAACAATAATACTAACATTAGATACCTATCCCTAAAAAAAACATTAGATACCTATCTTTCTCTAAGTTCAATTTCAAATAGATTTTCAAATGTTATTGTAATATTTCTTATGGGTAGGATATATAGTGTTATTTAATTTTTTGTGATAAATGTTACTTCAAATGTTTCTATATTCATGTTTTATTAAAGAATACTAAATAAATATGTCTAAGCTTCTAGGATAAATGATTTACTATGTAAAATTCCATGAGATGATATCTATTTGAGGCATTATGTCAATCAATTAGATGCCTTATCTCTTCTTCAATTACTAATACAATGGATAAACCAACTAATTGTTGTCATAATTAAAAAATATTTTTTATTTTTTGTTAGGAATGGCTACATTTATTAAATCTAAATTTTAAAATATTAATTTAGATAACTAACTTATATTTATTAAAGTAATTATTAAATTAAAACTAATTTTCAACTACATTATGTATATTTTCATATGGTTATGTCTAAGTGAAAGCCTACATATGTGTAGTTATAGTTTTTTATGTATAATATTATACTTTAATATATATCAATTTACTTAATTTACTCACCTAAAAATATCAAAATTCAATACATTGACATCACATACCCCAACATTAATAATTATATCTTTTTTGGTATGACATTATACTTAAATATATATCAAACAAGTCCGTGTCAATTTACTTAATTTACTCACCTAAAAATATCAAAATTCAACACATTGACAACACATACCCCATCATTGATAAATATAGAGGAAAAAGTTCAAGTAGAAATACAAGTCTACTTATGAAATTTTGATTTAGCAACATTTTATTCATGGTAGATAGTTTGAATGCAATTCTACATTTTTCAAAATAAGAAAACAATAATACTGACATTAGATGTCTATATTTTCCTAATTAAAATAAGAACTCTTTCAACATCAATTTTGTTATATCTATTTGAATTTACAGTCTCAACAACCTTTGGAAAAGGTTTAAAATTTGTAAGTCAATTCTATTTTTTTTATAAGATACACTTGGTAGCAAATATATGGTTTTCAAAAATGTTTTCCAATATACGTCTTTTGGTATAGTAAAAATATGAAAGCTAATAATTTTTTTTGATGTAGGTGAAAATATGTGTCAATATATCTTGTATGAATTCAAGATGAGAATGATATTGGATGTTAAATTTTATAATCTACAAATAGAGGTTCACTATTTTTGTGATTGGTTAGTTACTCTGTATCATGAGATTTGAGATCTTTACCTTTTTGGATACATTTGGAAGGTCACTATTACATGCCAACAATGATCATAAACAAGCACACTCTTTCTAATGAGCTTAGAATGAGATTAAAGAGATTCCTTAAGGGACAATCATGAATTAGAAATCATATGGGCCCACTTGAGGAATGATTAATCCGTTCTTTTAAGTTCAACTAATCCATGAGATTCAAGGTGCATCATGTCATGCCATCATTTAGGTTGTTACATGCACACTATGGGATATCCACCTCATATGTTGTGAAGCCTAATATCATAATCAAAATGAAAACTATTCTTTATGATAGTGATAATGCAAAGTTGTTACTAGTGAAAAATGGTTCATTGTGTTAAAGTGTTTAGAAACAATTTAGTCATGATAGCATAATTTTTTGATACATTTATAAATTAGTTACATATTATATCCATGACTACATTAGATTTTGAAAGAACTTTATAAATGTTGTTTTAATTGTTTTGATCAGTATGATAGTGTTTTCTTATTTTGTGTGACAAGAGCTTTGAACAATCTTAGACAAACATAATCTTTACACTTGTTTATCTAAAGTAAAATATTTTTATATTCATTTGTCATTAACCAATGTAATCTTCTCTAGAAATTAAAAATGGATGAACAAGTTGATTTTTTTCATAATTATAGACTTTTGTATTTTATATTCAAGTTAAAATTATCATTACTTAAAATTATATTTTTTGTTCAAAAGTTAAAAATAGTTAGGACAAGGAATTATTTTATAATGCATATCTGGGTAAGTGCACCAAGATGGTTCCTATTATTCTTTGCATACACGCCCCAAATTTTGCTTGGAAAAGTTGGGAACCCCTTTTTCTTTTTCTTCTTTTTGTTTTCTTTGTCTTTGTTGGATTCAAATATCAGACATGAACCAGAACATAAACTTTTCTGAAGTTCCTATTTCTGGTTCTGTCCTAATCCCAGTTCCTCGCTTCATCCAGGTGTCATTCGGGTTCTCATCCCATCTCGTCCTTGTCTTGTTCTCCATCTCATTCTTTTTGCTTCGTTTTGTCCTTCATTGTTGCATTCAATTGTTTTTGTCATTTTCATTCATCTCAATCCTTGTCGTCGCCTCATTGCCTCATTTGTTTTTTTCTCGTCATTCATTTGTTTTTATTTCCTTCATTTCTCTACGTCTAATTTTTGCATTGTTTGTCTTGTTCTTTTGTTTTTCCTTCATTTTTGGGTTTTTGTGTCTATTGTTGAGAAAGTACAAAAAAAAAACTATAAAAAATACAAAGAAAGATTGAAAAATTCAAAAAACACAAAAAAATTTGTAAAATATGAATATTTAAATATTTAAAAATTTATTATTATTAAATTTATTATTTCAAAAATTTAAATAATATAATTAAAAAAAAATTATAAAGTTTAAATATAATAATAATAATAATAATAATAATAAAGAATTATAATATTTTAAAAAAGAGAGTTTTAAATAACCAAATAAATAAATAAATAAAGGTTTAAATAATAATAAATAAATATTTAAAAAAGTCTTTATTTTTAAAAAAAGATTTATTAAAATTTAAAATTAAATAAAAAAATCTTTTAAGTTTAGCTTTAAAAGATTAAGCACAAGCTTTGAAAATCATAAAAAGCCATAAAAGATATTTTAAAATCATAAAAATCATAAAATAGAATTTAAAAATCATAAAAAAAGGGGTAAAAGATGAGAAAAAATAAGTAAAGAAGTTAAAGAAAGAAAGAAGGAGGTCGGGAGTGGGTCAGGTCCAAACAAAACAAAAGTGTTTAATAATCTAATCCTTTTCCTACTCCCGACCCCATATTTATTCAAGGTTTAATTTAAGTTAATTTCGAAACTGGAGCAAAATATGACCTGGGCATATGCATAAAATGTTCACATTCCGAAATAATTTGGCCCCCACAGCATCGGCAAAACTAGAATGAAATCTGGTCTGGGCACGAAAATAAAATATTCTGGTCTTGAATTCATTCCACTCCCACATCGGAATGGTTCCACCTTCGCACTCAACTGGACCTGGACTTAGATCCACACTCACACTTGCACTAGAAGTAAAACATTCCCATTTTGTCAATGATCCCGATTCTAATTAGAAATAGCTCTTGTTCTATACACTATTTGACAAACTACCTCAAAGGATGTCAATCTCATTGAGTGAAACCGATCCCACGGGTTATGCACAAAATGGGATTTTTGAAAAGGCTTTGTAGCTTTCAAGCAAATGCAATTGGTAGATGTAAAGCAGAATTCCACAACCTTTGCCGACATCTTCAAATGTAAGATGTGGAATCACAAATGTGGCATATGAGTTGTTTGCAAAATGTTTCAAAGGAATGTGGAAGCAAAGATGCGACATGAGTTGTTTGACCAAATGTCTCATGTGCCTTGGTGGAACAAAATGCAAAGTGTGGAAGCTTAGACAATGTACATGAACTGTATGACAAAAAGCCTCAAGTATTGGGTTCTCATGGATGTCGTGATTGTAGGTGATGCATAAAATGCAATTATTGAAATGGCTTTTAAAGCTTTCAAAAAAAAAAATTGTATGAAGGGCAGTGGACTCTTTCATAGAATGCCTAGATGGAAAGAATACAAATTGTAGAAGCATTGAACCATGAAGAAGGCAGTGAACTATTTGACAGGATGCCTCTAAAAAGAGTGTGATCTCATGGAATGCAAGGCATAAATAGGGAATTTAAGTTGTTTGGGAAAAATTCCTTTAATAAAATGTGATCTCATCGAATGACATGATTGCAGAACATGCGTGCAAAATGGGGAAACATAGACAAATGCATGCAAACTATTAAAACACATAAAATATATTTCATGGAAAGACTAATAATTTTAAAGAGAATTCAATGTGCAAGGACAATAAATTGATAGGCATGAATGCAAAATGCGAAAGCATCACAAAGGGCAGCAAACTATTTACAAAATGCTTCCACTATGTAATCTCATCGAATGCCATATTGGAAAAACATGCCAAGGTGGATTTGAAAAGACTTTGGAAACTCCAATGTAGGACAAGCATGGAAAATGTGAAAGCATTGAGAAAGCATCAAATTGTTTGAAAAAATGTGTCATACAAAATGCAGTTTGAAGGATATGCACAGATGGATTTGTTGAGGGCTTTAGAAACTTACAAACCAATACAGATCGACTTGCACACAACCCAATTCCACAACCTTTTCTAACACGTCCTCTTGCCCATGCAAAATGGAAGCTATGGTGCACATATGTGAACTTGTTGTTGAGTGGTGTCAGGCATACTATTTTGATGTTGTAGTGGATGTTGTTTGCTATCGCAAACTTGGGCATAATAAAATTGATGAACCATCCTTGAAACAACCTAAAATGTATTGAGTGATTAGAAATCATTCACAAGCACTGGATGTGTATGAAAAGTAGCTAATTGAATCAGGGCAGTTGTGTTCAAGGAAAGATGAAGAAAGATTTAGGAAATGGGATGATACACAAACATTTATTGGATTGCAATGAGATAAAGGAATTAAAAAGACCCTTGGATGTAGTTGGACTGAAGGCTATAAAATGGTACATGCTCTTTGTGTAGGAGGAAGATTAAATCAAAACAATGGAAATTTTTAAAGAGTTGGAGAAAATGTCTTGGGACATAAACTCGAAAGTGGAAAGATTGGTATTCTATAAAAAATTAATGTCTGGTTGAACACACAAAAAGAGTTAATTCATGTATTGATTTTTACAGATTGATTATGAATTAATTAATTGAATCAACTCTACATTTGTAATGAGATTTATTAATTCGATGAATTAATTATCCCCGTTTGTGAATTACAAGTAATTCCAAGTTTGGAAAGCCAATGGTGTTAGGATACTGAGATCCATAGTGAACTTTACATTAATTGTTATTTTACTTTAAAATAGCAATAGTTTGAAGGAATTTAAAAAAAATATTATTTCAATTATGGCAATTGAAAGTTCATATTTAATTGAAATAATCCGATTTTAATTAATTTATGGAATTAGTTATTGAAATTATTAATTTAGTTTTTTTTGATTGAATATGTGAATTAATTAAAATAGCTTACATCTTCAAGTGTTTTTTTAGAAAGAAGAAATCACAAAGGAGGCGATCTACAAAACTGACATGCAAAAAGAGAAGATATTTTTTGAAAGAATCATCAAATTGGAGAAGATTGAATGCTTGGTGGACCCACTTGAGTTCATTTCTGAACAAGGAGGCTATTGAAATCATGCCAAGAAGTAACTTAGAGTTGAAACTACAAGTTGCAACTTTGAATTGAAATTAGTTGAAGACAAACTGAGAGCTGAAACAAAAAGTTATCTTTCTAATTGAATTGTGTGAACAAAAAGTTACAACTTTTTGATGTCTCAGTTTTGGAGGGAATTATGGGATTTTGAGCTATTAATTGTAAAATCAAGCTCATTGTAAAGGGTTAGACACTGAGGAAAGAATTAGAGAAGTTTTTACAGCTTAGCTAATTAGAATTAGCAATAGGATAGTTAATGAAGTTTTATGCAATTCTTAGTTTAGCTGAGGTAATTTGAAGACATAATTTTCTATACACTAGTGATTTTTCTAGATTTGTAAATGTTGAGCTTATCTATTTCATTGACAATAGAAACAATCAGACTTAAACCTGCTTTAAGTTATGGTATGGAATGATGTTTGTTTTATTAATCATTTGATTTGGAAAGCTTTTAAGGAATGAAATTCTATCTTTTCTTTTGTTTGAATAATGATTTGTAATCTGACATTAATATTTGCACTATGAAATAATAGTTGTGTATTGATTATAGGTTGATTTGTTTTTCAGTTCTAGTTTAGGAATTCCTTGGAAAGCAACAAGTCTGATTAGTTGAATGATTCATCATTCTTTTCTTTCTATATCCCTAATCTATCTTTTGCTCTTTTTTATACCCCCCTATTAGAGTAGGTTTAGATAGAAGTTTGATCTTACAACAATCAAAAGATCAATAACCAACAGGTCCCTTGAACATTACAATTACATTGACCATTGAGCAATATCAGCACAGTTGAGAACCAACTACCAGGACCTTGGGAGTTAGATTACTATACACTGTCTTTCTTTTTCAGTAGAAATAGAATATAGATATTCTATTTAAATGTTGTTGTGCTAAATTGACCATCAACATGACTAGCACTAGAAGGAGGGCCTGAAGAGAATTTTTATATTTATTTTTATTTTTGTGAGTTAGAGTGGGCTGGATCTTGGAAAACTTAGCTTCGATGGGCAGCCCTTTGTGTATTCCTAGGATTCTTAATGAAATTCCTTATCATATGCACAATAAGCTTCCATTATTTTTTGCTAACAGTGGACAAATTACTAAAGATCATGTTAGGATTTGAAAGGATTTGATGACTCTTCACCAGATTCTTCATGAAGATACAACCTGTCAACTTTTCATCAAAACACTGCAAGGTACAACATGGCAAGGGTATGTTAATATTCCACCGAATTATATTTGTTCATGGAAGGAGTTAGAAATTTTATTTTTGGATCAATTTGACCCTTATGCATGAACACAAGACCCATCATTTGAATTTTCAACTACAAAAAGGACACCATTGGAATCAATTTATTAGTTCAGTCACAAGTTTTTGTTGATGTATGAATATGTTCAAGCTTTAAATCTGTTTATTAATGATTATATAATAAAAGAGCATTATTATTGGGGTTTGAATCCTTCATTTGCAATAGAAATTAGATGTTGTGGGGAGATTACCTTCCTGCACAATGTATTGAAAAAATCTCTCTTACTGGCACAAGCTGGACTTTACGTGAGAAATCCAAGTAGCCAAAATTAGGATTGTAATACCCATCTACTTGCAAGCTATCGTCCTTTGCAACCTTATGCCACTTTACCCACCATACATACCCAAGTGCAATCATTCTCACCATGCAACTACAACCTTCCTAATCTTCCAAACAACACATTTTCCAATGCTTCATATCAAGTCAATCCCACACAAGACCAATGGAAGAATCTATCTCTGAAAAATCCAACCACAAAAGTATTCCACCTGTCAATGAAGTTGTGACTATATCATCTCTTTTCAGTCATATTCCAAAGAGAAATCCATTACATCATAATGAACTTGTAAGTGAAATATTTGATGAGAAATCATATCAATTTGTTGTTTTATTTGACAAAGAGTATGAAGAAGATATAAAGTCAAAGCATAATGGAAATCTTAGTTTAGAATCTAGTTTTGTTGGAAATGTTTGGCTAGATATCTCACGTGTGCAAAATTGAATGAGGGAGAAATTGGAAGAATTAGGAGATCTGAAGCTATCATAACTCACTAGGTCAAATAGATGTAGGATACATCTGAAAAATCAACATGCCCAGATGGATTTTCATGTTTTCTTGGGTAGGATGGAACTATATTTCAAACATCAGATCACTATTGAAGAAATACTTACCAAAGATCCTTGGAGTATGTATCCCCTCAATGAGAGATGAAATAGTTAGCATACATAAAAATGATAATGACTCCATTCAAAATGATAAGAGTAACTACGAGAACATGTTGAGCTCTTCCCCATCATCTGATGAACTTGATCCTTGCAGCAAGATGGATTCAACAACTAATGAAGCTTCTCTACCTTGTGGAGATTCACTTGATGTGGAAAATGAGTTTATCGATGTATTCATAGGTTCTTTCATGATGATCAATAAGGGAGAAACATTTTTTGATGAGTTAACACAGGAAAATGAATTTGCTAATTTGAATAATGAACACATAGAAATTGAGAACAACATTATTTCAAATGAGGCTGCAAATGAATCTCATGGTGAAGGACACAAAGTTGAGTGTCAAATTGATTCTTCAAGGAAGGGAGATCAAATGGATGTTCAAGTTATTCAAGGCTACTTGATAATCATTTAGATTAGACTTACCCTTGTCAAGAAAATAAATTGGATCTCAATGCTAATGAAAATATTGATATTGATGAAATTAGTGGTTGGTTGTAGCAAGGAGTGAACAAATGGTGACTCTGAAGAATATCAAGAAAGTGACCAAGAGGTTGTCTCAGAAGTTGAATCCCTTCAACATGATGAAGAGAATGAATGGAAGGAATGTTTTCTTGGTTTTGATTATGTTTATTCAAATGTGATGTTCAAAGAAAGTCCTTGCTTACCATGCACTAGTGAATTTGATCTTAACAATGATGAGCTTGACACTGACTTGCACATTCTAGTTGATGATAGGAAGAAACATGAATTGAAGAAATTTTTTCTTGAATTTGATACTATTTATTCAAATGAGTTGTTCGAGGAAAATCCTTGTTCACCCTGTATTAGTATTTCTGACATCAATGGTGATGAGCTGGATGCTGATTTTCAAATTCTTTGGGTGACATGTTTGAAGAGAATGCTGACAATGATGCTTCAATTCAGGAGGAGGTAGGTTTGTGAAGTTTGCAAGCTGACAACATGGGTGATTTATTACTTATTCCTCCTGAGGAGACCCAGATAATTTATGACTCTATGTCCAAGGTGAAAGCAACAATGTTGGTAGATGACTATTCCAATTGCATAACGAACCTTGTTGTAGATGACTCATGTAAGATTCATCCTCTTAGTTCACATTCTGAGGTAAGTGGTTCTGAATTCTTGCCATCTAGAAAGATTTCTAGGTCAGGTAAAGAAAATGTTGAGAAAATTGATTTAAAAGGTGAGGAAGCTGATCCTTTAATTAGTGATGTATGTAATTTAGGAAGCATGATTGAGATTGATAATCCCTATGAAGTCAAATAAAATAGTTTGTTGTTTGAGCCTAGTATTGATTGTGATAGGGATATGCATGAAAATTTTCAACAAATTTTAGATGTATTGTATGCTAATGGCACATCACTAATAGATGTTCTTTATGTTGAAATGCATGTATTGAAGAAAAATGAAGTGGTGTTCCATGAGTTGAGACCTCATAAAGAGGAAACCATACAATATGAGCACGCCACAACAACTGAAGATCTTCTAAATCAGGTGGTGTCTTTCCATTATCCTCTATGTTTTAATGATTTTCAATTTGATTATGATGTTGGGGATGATAAAATATGTTTGTGGGTAAATCATGACAAGGCTAAGAACCCAAAACTATTAATATTTCAATCTTTATACCCTCAAAATGAATTTACTACACATAAACTTTACATTTCTAAGTATAAAGACAAAATTTCTAGGTTTAGAACTATACCTAGTAAGTTAATGCTTCTGCACATAATGAAAAATCAGTCAAGTCAATGTACAAAATTTTACAGTTTTATGTCTGTAGAGCTTAGTTTTAGAGTTAGTTTAGGATTAGGATTGGTTAGTGTTAGATTTTTGGTTTACTAAGTTCTCTTTTTTGTCTTGTTTTTTGTTGTCTATTTTGGTTTGTTTTCTTTTGTTTTGTTGTTTTGTTGTTCTTCTGTCCTCTTGTTTTTGTTTTGTTTTTGGGTTTGTCTCTTTCTCTTTTGGTTTTGGTCTTTTGTTGTTTGTTGGTTGTTTTTGTTCTCATTTTTTTTGGCTTTGTTGGTTCGTCATGTCTACTTGTGTGCTCGTGTGTTGTGCTCCTCTCTTTTCTTGTCTATTCCTTTTCTTTCTTTTGGGGGTTCCTCTCTTTGACAGTGGAAGTTGAGTTACTGTATGCAAGTTATGCTGAATGGTGAATCTATTGAGAGTCTGCTATCTATATTTTCAAACATTTGATCAACCAGTAGCTTTGGAAACTTTGATTAACCTTCATCCATTTCAAACTGGGGAATGTTAGAATGGATTAAAACTTGGTACATTAAGAAATTTTGGGAAGTTTTTGAAATTCTATCACAATCTACACACCTTAAGAAATCCATTAGTTAGTTTACATCAAGTGGGGTAGCTCTATTCCAAGTGAAAAATCTAAAGGGTTACATTTCTTTCATGATGTTCACCGTGGTTTTCAACCCGCTACTTAGGTTTCACTACTTAAGGATTGAAAGAAATGAGAAATTATACTTCAAAAGAATCATTATTTGAGAAAAGAGAAAAGAGAAAAGAATGAAATCTGAAAATGAAATCAATCAGCAAGGGTGACATGGGTATCTCTACCAAGGCTATAGATGTCTGGTTGGAAGTAGAACGATGCTTAGAGAGAACTAGAGGTATCTCTACTGGGGCTATAGATGCCTGTCTGGTAGCAGAGCTATGCCCAGGATATCAATGCACATTAGAAAGGTAACTCACATCTACGTAGCTTGGGTAGAGTCTGCTCCACTTTGATCACAACGTTTATGGAGGGGAATGAATCTTTTGCACACACAAACATATTTCAGTTTCATCTCAGACCTCTGTCGTGTCCTAGTTTGATTGTGTTCACACTTCTTTGGTTTCCTTGAATGAATGTAAACTAGAGATTTTGGGTATTTGGAGGGTTGGGCATTTTAAAATGCTTAGAGCATTTTTCCAGCTGAGTCACCATTTTTTATGCCTTGCATACACTCCCCAACTTTTGCTTGGAAAAGTTGGGGACCCCCTTGTTCTTTTTCTTCTTTTCATTTTCTTTGTCTTTGTTAGATTCAAATCTTGGACTGGAACCAGAACATAAAAATTTTTGAGGTTCCTATTCTTGGTTTCATCTTGATCCCAGTTCCCCACTTCGTTCGGGTGTCGTCAGGTTCTCGTCTCGTCTCATCCCCATTTTGTCCTTGTCTTTTTCTCCATCCAATTCTTTTTTCTTTGTTTTGTCCTTCCTCTTGAATTCATTTGTTTTCTTCATTTTCATTTGTCTCGGTCCTTGTCATTGCCTTGTTGTGTTGTTTGTTTGTTTGGCATCATTCGTTTATTTTTGTTTCCTTCGTGTTTTTGTGTCTGATTTTTGCATTGTTTGTCTTGTTCTTTTGTTTTTCCTTCATTTTTGGGTTTTTGTGTCTATCGTCGAGGAAAATAGAAAAAAAAACTTTAAAAAATACAAAGAAATATTAAAAAATTCAAAAAAAATTTGTAAAATATGAAAATTTAAATATTTCAAAAATTTATTATTATTAAATTTATTATTTTGAAAATTTAAATAATATAAATCTTTTTTAATTTTTTAATTTATTTAAAGTTTAAATATTATAATAATAATAATAATAATAATAATAATAATAATAAAGAATTATAATATATATTTTTTTAAAGTTTTAAATAACCAAATAAATAAATAAATAATGTTTTAAATAATAACAAATAAATCTTTAAAAAAATCTTTATTTTTAAAAAAAGATGTCTTAAAATTTAAAATTAAATAAAAAATCTTTTAAGTTTAGCTTTAAAAGATTAAGCACAAGCTTTGAAAATCATAAAAATCATAAAAGAGAATTTAAAAATTGTAAAAAAAAGGGGTAAAAGATAAAAGGAAAAATAAGTAAAGAAGTTAAAGAAAGAAAGGAGGTCAGGAGGGGGTTGGGTCTAAACAAGACAAAAAAGTTTAATAATCTAATCCTTTTCCTACTCCTGACCCCACCTTTATTAAGGGTTTAATTTAAGTTAATTTTGGAATTAGAGCAAAATACGACCTAGGCATACACATAAAATGTTCACATTCTGAAACAATTTCGTACCTGCAACATCAACGGAACTGGAATGAATTCTAGTTTGGGAACGAAAAGAAAATATTCTGGTCTTGAATTCATTCCACCCCTGCACCGAAATGGTTCTACCCTCGTGCTCAGCTAGACCCAGACTCAAATCCACACTCACACTTGCACTAGAAGTAAAACATTCCCATTTTGTGCATGGTCCCAACTCCGATCAGAAATTAATATCATTCCATGCACTGTTTGACAAACTACCTCAAAGGATATTGATCTCATGGAGTGAAACCTGATCCCACGGGCTATGCACAAAATGGATTTGTAACTTCCAAGCAAATGCAATTGGCAGATGTAAAGCAGAATTCCACAACCTTTGCCGACATCTTCAAATGTAAGATGTGGAAGCACAAATATAGCATATGAGTTGTTTGAAAAATGTTTCAAAGGAATACAAAAGGAATGTGGAAGCATAAATACGACATGAGTTGTTTCACTGAATGTCTCATGCGCCCTGGTGGAAAAAAATGCAAAGTGTGGAAGCTTAGACAATGCATGTGAACTATATGACAAAATGCCTTAGGTGTTGGGTTCTGATCGATGTCGTGATTGCAGGTGATGCACAAAATGCAATTATTGAAATGGCTTTTAAAGCTTTCAGACGAATGTTTTTGTATGAAGGGTAGCAGGCTCCATCGAATGCCTAGGTGGAAAGTATGCAAATTGTGAAAGCATTGAGCCATGAAAAAGGTAGTGAACTATTTGACAGGATGCCTCTGAAAAGAGTGTGATCTCATGGAATGCAAAGCATAAATAGGGTAGTTAAGTTGTTTGGGAAAAATGACTTTAATAAAACGCAATCTCATCAAATGACATGATTGCAAAACATGCGTGCAAAATGGGGAAACATAGACAAATGCATGCAAAATATTAAAATGTGGAAAATATATTTCATGGAAGGACTACTAATTTTAAAGAGAATTCAATGCGTAGGGACAATAAATTGATAAGCATGAACACAAAATGTGAAAGCATCGTAGAGGGAAATGAATTGTTTACAAAATGCCTCCATCATGTAATCTCATCAAATGCCATATTAGCAAAACATGCCAAGGTGGATTTGAAAATAATTTGGAAACTCCAACGTAGGACAAGCATGGAAAATGTGAAAGCACTAAGAAGGCATCTAACTGTTTCACAAAATGCATCATACAAAATGTGGTTTGAAGGATATGCACGGACAAATTTGTTGAGGGCTTTAGAAACTTACAAACCAATATAGATCAGCTTGTACACATCCCAATTCCATAACCTTTGCTAGCATGTCCTCTTGCTCGTGCAAAATGGAAGCTATGGTGCACGTATGTGAATTTGTACCATGTTGCTGAGTGGTGTCAGACATACTATTTTGATGTTGTAGTGGATGTTGTTTGCTATCACAGATTTTGGCATAATAAGATTGATGAACCATCCTTCACACAACCTAAAATGTATCAGGTGATTAGAAATCATTCACAAGCGTTGGATGTGTATGAAAAGCAACTAGTTGAATCAAGGTAATTGTGATCAAGGAAAGATGAAGAAAGATTCAGGAAATGGGACGATACATAGACATTTATTTGATTGTAATGAGATAAAGGAATTAAAAGGACCCCTAGATGTAGTTGGATTGAAGACCATAAAATGGTACATGCTCTTTGTGTAGGAGGAAGATTAAATCCAGACACAAGAAATTTATACAGAGTTGGAGAAATTGTCTTGGGACATAAACTCGATAGTGGAAAGATTGGTATTCTATAAGAAATTAATGTCTAGTTGAACACACAAAAAGAGTTAATTAATTCATGTAATGATTTTTACAGATTGATTATGAATTAATTAATTGAATCAACTGTGCATTTGTAATGAGATTTATTAATTTGATGAATTAATTAACCCCTTTTGTGAATTACATGTAATTTCAGGTTTGGAAAGCCAATGTTGTTAGGATACTGAGATCCATACTGAACTTTACATTAATTGTTATTTTACTTTAAAATAGCAATAGTTTGAAGGAATTTTAAAAAAAAGATTATTTCAATTATGGCAATTGAAAGTTCATATTTAATTGAAATAATCCGATTTTAATTAATTTATGGAATTAGTTATTGAAATTATTAATTTATTTTTATTTGATTAAATCTGTGAATTAATTAAAATGGCTTATGTCTTCAGGTGTTTTTTTTTAGAAAGAAGAAATCACAAAGGGGGGATCTACAAAACTGACATGGAAAAAGAGAAGATATTTTTTGAAAGAATCATCAAACTGGAGAAGACTGAATGCTTGGTCAACCCACTTGAGTTCATTTCTAGAAAAGGAGGTTGTTGAAATCATGCAAATAAGTAACTTAGAGTTGAAATTGCAAGTTGCAACTTTGAATTGAAATTAGTTGAAGCCAAACTGAGAGCTGAATTAGAAAGTTATCTTTCTGATTGAATTGTGTGCACAAAAAGCTACAAATATTTGATGTATGAGTTTTGGATGGAATTATGGGATTTTGAGCTATTAATTGTAAAATCAAGCTTGTTGTAAAGGGTTAGACACTATGGAAAGAATTAGAGAAGTTTTTATAACTTAGCTAATTAGAATTAGCAATAGGATAGTTAATGGAGTTTTCTACAATTCTTAGTTTAACTGAGGTAATTTGAAGACAAAGGTTTCTGTACACTGGTGATTTTGCTAGATTTGTAAATGTTGCTTATCTGTTTCATTGATAGTAGAAGCAGCAATACTTAAACCTACTTTAAGTTATGGTCTGGAATGATGTTTTTCTTATTAATCATTTGATTTGGAAAGCTTTCAAGGAATGGAATTCTATATTTTCTTTTGTTTGAATGATGATTTGCAATCTTCCATTAATATTTTCACTATGAAAGAATAGCTATGTATTGATTATAGGTTGATTTATTTTGTAGTTCTAGTTTAGGAATTCCTTGGAAAGTAATAGGTTTGATTAGTTGAATGATTCAACATTCTTTTCTTTCTATGTTTGTGATCTTTTTTTTTCTTTTTTTTTATACCCCCTATTAGAGTACGTTTAGATAGAAGTTTAATCTTAAAACAATCAAAATCTCAATAACTAGTAGGCCCCTTGAACATTACAATTACATTGACCATTGAGCAATATTAGCATAGTTGAAAACCAACAACTAGGACCTTGGGAGTTAGATTACAATATGTTGTCTTTCTTTTTTAGGAGAAATAGAATAGAGGTATTCTGTTTAAATGTTGTTGTGCTAAATTGACCATCAATAGTTCCTAAATAGGGGGCTTAAGTGGCCACTTTTTTTTTTGAAATTAGGAAATACTGACCTTGGACATGAAATTAAGGATAGTTACACTCAAAATTTTAAGATGGAACAAAAAAATGATCAAAGTGCTCTGAGTCTACTTTCTAAACTACTAATTTATTTTGAAAATGGTTGAGATTAAGGGGTTCAAAAGAGGGATGCACACAAATTGGTATTGTTTTTGTCAGACAAATATAACATAACAACTCTTGTACGACCCTAGTATGGTGAAATTTTTTGTATTACTTTTAAAATTTCTATGGTCAGAAGTTAGCTAACAATATCTAGTTGATGCATGATATTTTTGATAATTTTTTAATAAATATTTGATTTTTAACTATTTTTCTAAGTGGGCACTTTTTGAAAAGCATAATTTTGGCCGTGCTCCCCCTACAAATTTTGGAAAGTAATTGATTTTTCTTTTATTAATTTTTTTGTAGAATGGAGTCTAGTTTCTAAAAATGTAATTTATTTGAAATTTTAATGAACAGTTAATTTATAATGAAAAAAACACCAAACATTGCTTTTTGGCAAAAAAGAGACATGCAAACAAAATAAATTATGGATGAAAGGCTTAATATTGTCAAGAAGTGAAAAAATTACATCGTTGGATAGCTAAGAGAGAACCTAACATTCCCCATGTGTTTGATTTTGTCAAATTGAACCAGATGCAATCTTGAAGGTGAGCACAAACTCGATTATGTGAAAAATTGTAGAATTTGCAAAAACACTTCTTTGGTCATTGGGAATGCCCTCTAAGACTTTGGGTTGGTATTTAAAGGAAAATACCAGTGCCAAGGCTCGAGGATTCCCAAAGAAAAATATAACGTGAGCGCATTATAACGTGCTCACGTTATGTCTTAGTTTTGACATTTTTTTTGCTTATCCAGGGTACATGTCTTCCTTAATGTTAAATGCCACTCTATTGAATGTTTTTTGATATATTTGTATGCTTGTATGTACATGTATGTTGATGTGTCATGTATGTATGTATGCATGCATGCTTTTATGTATGTATGTATGCCTATATGTATCAGTGCATCCATATTCTATGGATGTAGGATTGTATGTACATATGTATTATGCTTGTATGTATTTATGTATGTATTTAGAGGGAGGGAGAATTTTAAGAGAGAGTTGTCTAGGTAGGGTGGGATGGGGAGAGGGAGAGAGAGAGTTTGGAGAGAGGGAGAGGTGGTGGAAGTGAGAGTTTAAGAGAGAGGGAGTGGGAGATAAGGGTTTAGAGTGAGGGACTTAGCTAGGTAGGGTGAGAGGGAGAGACTTGAGAGATAGGTAGGGAGAGGGAGTGCAAGAGATAGGGAGTGGGAGAGAAAGGGAGTGTGAGTGAGAGACTTGAGAGAGGGAGAGGTTGCGGGAGGGAGTTCAACCTGAAAGAGGGAGAGAAAGAGGGGGTGGAGTGAGAGGGGCTTATCTAGGTAGGGTGGGAGGGATATATATATATATA
>VDFB02040398.1:0-26764 GCA_007258455.2 Sequoia sempervirens | reverse complement strand
AATATCAAAGTCCATTGAATCAATCAAAAATCCAAGTGGACAAATAAAGTTAAAATGGATCCCAAAGAAAAATGGATCAAGCAAAGAAAATAGTTCAAAAGTAAAAGTCAATCAAAATGTGGAGCCACAAGAAAAGAGGACTCCCACATATAATAAATGTCCACCTCCTTCAAAATGGTCATCATACAAGGCATATAAAATTCATGGTTTCAAATATTATCCCAATCTAAAACCCAGTCTCCATCATCCATCACCCCAAATTTGGCAAATGAAAATTCCTACATCTAAATTGCCAAACACATCTCCCATCATCCGTCATAATCCTACATATCGTCTAAAGTCTAAAAATCCTATGTCACAAATCCATCGCATCTTGGTAGCAACTCTTTATTGTAAGGACTCCCATGGCACTCTATCGTGATGTGCGTATTTTGATAAGGCCAACTCTAGTGTCAATAAAGATCACAATGACATCAATCAATTGTATACAAGTGCTATGATCCTGACAAGACAACTACTTCATGAAGGTTATTATTGGCATATCATCACACCAGTCTCTACATCAACACCATCAATGGATTCAACACAATCAGTGATCATCTAAAGCATCAAGGCCATCCAGAAAATTAAAAAAGAAAGAAAGAAAGAAAGAAATTCACTTTGATGAAAACTTGGAAAACAGGCATCTGAGTGACACCAAAAAGAAAAAAAAAATTCAAGAGAAAAATTTCGTCCAATAGTGAAAACCATTCTTATGGCGCTTTGGATAAGTACCATGATGAAAACCTAGCAAACAGGCATCATGTGTAAGAAATTATCTATGTGGCCTATTACACTTGGGGGCAAGTTGTCTCATCTCCCATACCCTTCGTATGACATTTCCATCTATCCATCTTAGCCCTACCTCTCACATCCATTTTCCCACCTACTTTGATCTTGATAAGGATGGGTACAAACATAAATCATACTTTGGAAAAACTCTTGACATGTCTATCCTTTGGTCATACACTATCCATCAAATATCATGTTATAGCCTTCATAGCATTTTTCCAAATGAGTTATCCTTATACGAAATACCTATCGCATGCCTTGTTTTTTCCCTTGTCAATGGTCTAAGGATCTTCCATCATACCATCTAATCTTGAAAAGTCATTCCAAATGCAACAAGCTCAATCCATACAATTTTTTTATGCATCCTAGTGCATCATTCAAAACATTCATTGGCTTTGTTTCTAGCATGGTTGCAAACCTTGATCCTTTAGTCACATTATCATCATCCTCATGTTGTTTCGGGATGTGTCCTTCCTACATCAAACAACATTGTCACCATCCTCATCACCTGTCAATTGGTTTTCAGCTTGACTAGGGGCAAGATCATGGTTGTCCTTGGATTCTTGTGCATGCTTGCTTGGTTGCTTGTAGGAATCATTTCCTTGTACATAGTCCACTACCCTGTACATAGTCCTTATCATTGTACATATTCCTTATTCCTGTACATATTCCTTATCCTTGTACATAGTCCACTTCCCTGTACATATCCCTTATCCCTGTATGTACCACCTATCCCTGTACATATCCCTTATCTTTCGTATCCATCGCTTGTATATACCATTCGTAATAAGTGGTAGTCTTTCCCATAACTTGGAACGATTGACATCGAGTATAATTTATATCCCCCATTTTACCCTATTCATAGTCAATTGTCTTATACTCAACTGGGGGAAAACACTTGACATGTGTCATATTGGTTCTTACATTGGTTGTGTTGAAGACGTAAAACCATGAAAAATACACAAACATCACAAAATGACCTAAGAAAACACAAAAACATCAGAAAAAAAAAAAAGACAAAAAAATCAAACATTTCCCAAAAAATCCAAAACGTGCAGAAATAAAGCCAATGACTTGTCGTGGGCCTTTGTCGCTTGTCGAACTACGCTACCTCTCAAGGACCGACGAGGCAAGGCCATCAATCGATGAGCCCCCTCGAGGTCGCATCTAGGTCCATTAGGGTTCGTCACATCCACTTCTCAATACACGCCTTCTATTTGTAGTCACCTTGTCACTAAGCTCAAGTCGAATCCACGCAGGTCTCACATGCATAACGAGGTGCGTACAAACCATGAGCCCCTCGAGGCCAATTTTAGGTTAGTCCTTAGGGTTTTCACATAGTCAATTAAGTTAACGATCAAGTCATGCATCAATTCAGGAATAAGTCCGCAATGTCTTTGGAGTCAAATTAAACACCCTTAAGCAAACAAACAAACAAAACAGACACCACGCCCTAAGTATAAGATGTGTCCTCCTGAAACAAACATCATCATAGTACTAACTCAGATCTTATTCGTGATGGGTCCTCCCTCAATACTAATATCGCTAGAAAACAACCTATGTATTATTCAGGATGAGTCCTTCCCGTGATAATCGATAAGGCCGATAATCAAATATACCTTTACACAAAGCTATCAGCATCAACGACGCTTTGACTCATAGTCTTATACGATATATGTCTTTCTAAAACCAAGCTTTGTCATGCCTTATATAGATAGTCATAACATCGAAACCAGACTCAAAGTCTTATCCGGTATGTGTATCTCCTGAAACTTCAGGGCTTTATCAATCAACAAACTCAAACAAAACAAACTCATGTTTTGGGCAAATATTCTTAACGCTTTTTGACTTGTACATGGCTTATTTATCTTATCATTTATCTTGAATTCGATGACTGATTCATTACTAGCTTTCAAGGATGTCCTATGAAGGATTTAGAGAAGCAACGATGTATCAGAATTCTATTTTCTTTGACTGTTGTCTGTCGACTGTCTTTTAACTTTGATTTTTGAGTCATGTTACTAGTTTCCTCAAGGATGTCCCATGAAGGATTTTAGAGGGAGCAATGACGCCTCATGACTGGGCTTTTCTTTTGTTTGTTGTCTGAGGTTTGTCTTGACAAAAAGACTGGGGCAACTTGTACCCTTAGTATGAGTTAACGACACTCCTTGTCTGCAACTGTCTGTTGTTAGGAAGTGGATCATCTTGCACACCTTGATCTATGTCATATCATGGTGTTTGTCTCCATTTGTATTAGTCCCTACCAATGATGATAAAGTGAAATACCTTTTGTGATATACGAAATATCGAAGATTGCTAATACTAACATCATGGTCTTTTATTATTCATCTTTCTTTTTGCACTAACATTTCTTCTTTTCTACATCTTCACCACCATTATCTATTTTCCTCTATCCTTTTTTCTTTCATCTTCTAGTTCTCTCATCAATTTCGAGAGCACACTCATGTTCTTTGAACCCGCCTATCCTCCCGAGGGGCATACCTTCACCTGTTTTACACCAAATACTTGTAAGCATATTTCTTATCGATTTCTTTTGACACAAATGCCGGTGCACTTGTATCAAAGAGGCAAATGTAGACACCTAAATCGGGGTCTAAGCCCTACACTCTTCCAATATTCTTCATAATTCCTATTCTTCATGGTCATGATTAAATAATCTTAATTATTTAATTAATTCATGTTAACATTAATTCTTCTATTGATTAAATAATATTAATTATTTAATTAATTCATCTTAACATTAATTCTTCTATTAATTGAATAATCTTAATTACTTAATTAATTCATCTTAACATTACTTCTTCTATTAATTAAATAATCTTAATTATTTCACCAATTCATACCTCTTTCTTTATTCTATTCATTAAATAAATAAACATTTTTATTTTAATTATGTTACTAATTAACCTTTATCCCTTTCCTTTAATAAATTAAATAAATTCCTACTTAATTTACTTTTATCATATTTCAACTATAATTAAATAAATCTCATTTAATTATTCATTTAAATCCTTTCATCATTTAATTAAATAAATCTTATTTATTTAATTATTCTTTTAAATATCGAAGTCTTGAATTAAAATGAATTATTTAATTCTACACCCTCTATTTTAACGCATTCCCATATTTTGTGATAATTATGGAGTTATCTTAAGTATTCACTTTTACTCGGGATTTGACATCTATTTTAATCACTCAGTTAACTCTTCTTACCTAGATGTCCGAAAGTGGCTGCCTTGAGTAACTTCTTCACGACGTACCAATCGCCCAAATTTAACTTATTTTATGTAGTATATGATTAATTAAATATTCTTATTTAATTAATTAAACCTCATGCATGCATTCGAATAGAGAGTCGTTATAATCAATCTTCATCTTTGTCATGCAAAGATATTTCTTATGTTTTTGAATGCCGAACTGAAGATTAAATCATTTATTTAATCTTTAATTCTATTTCTAGTTTGTATCACTCATGTCACTACTAACAGTTATAAGAATGCATGTCCAATCAGTCAATCTCAACCATCCGTTGATCTTTCAATCTTGACCTGTCATTCGAATAATCAATTTTCTATAAATTGATTTGTCATTCTTCATTCCAATCTCTCTCGAAATCTCTCTCGAAAACTCACGAAATCTTATGACTTTTGAGAGCACTCAATCTTGAATCTTCGATATTTTGCTAATCATTATCTTAGGCTATACTTGCACGAACTTACGAGAAATCTGAGGGAAATTATACTACATAAGCAAAATGAAGAAGGGCAATCAAGATGAATCATGGAAATACGTTCAAAATTGGTGAGATTGTTTCAGTTGAATTACGTTATTACTTTCCTTTGTTCTTTGTTGCTTAACATTAGATTTGCATTTTAGATTTTAGTATTGCATGTTTGCTTCTAATCTGTTTCTTGTGCACTTTCTTGGCGTTACAATTTCAACAACCTCCTTTTCTAGAAATGAACTCAAGTGGGTCGACCAAGCATTCAGTCTTCTCCAGTTTGATGATTCTTTCAAAAAATATCTTCTCTTTTTGCATGTCAGTTTTGTAGATCCCCCCTTTGTGATTTCTTCTTTCTAAAAAAAACACTTGAAGACATAAGCCATTTTAATTAATTCACAGATTTAATCAAATAAAAATAAATTAATAATTTCAATAACTAATTCCATAAATTAATTAAAATTGGATTATTTCAATTAAATATGAACTTTCAATTGCCATAATTGAAATAATATTTTTTTAAAATTCCTTCAAACTATTGCTATTTTAAAGTAAAATAACAATTAATGTAAAGTTCAGTATGGATCTCAGTATCCTAACACCATTGGCTTTCCAAACCTCAAATTACATGTAATTCACAAAAGGGGATAATTAATTCATCAAATTAATAAATCTCATTACAAATGCAGAGTTGATTCAATTAATTAATTCATAATCAATTTGTAAAAATCAATACATGAATTAATTAAATATTTTTGTGTGTTCAACTAGACATTAATTTTTTACAGCATACCAATCTTTCCACTTTTGAGTTTATATCCCAAGACAATTTCTCCAACTCTATATAAATTTCATGTGTCTGGATTTAATCTTCCTCCTACACAAAGAGCATGTACCATTTTATGGCCTTCAATCCAACTACATCCAGGGGTCCTTTTAATTCCTTTATCTCATTACAATCCAATAAATGTCCGTGTATCGTCCCATTTCCTAAATCTTTCTTCATCTTTCCTTGATCACAATTACCTTGATTCAATTAGTTGCTTTTCATACACATCCAATGCTTGTGAATGATTTCTAATCACCTGATACATTTTAGGTTGTGTGAACGATGGTTCATCAATCTTATTATGCTAAAATCTATGATAGCAAACAACATCCACTACAACATCAAAATAGTATGTCTGACACCACTCAACAACATGGTACAAGTTCACATACGTGCACCATAGCTTCCATTTTGCACGGGCAGGAGGACATGTTAGCAAAGGTTATGGAATTGGGCTGTATACAAGCTGATCTGTATTGGTTTGTAAGTTTCTAAAGCCCTCAACAAATTCGTCTGTGCATATCCTTCAAACCACATTTTTTATGATGCATTTTGTGAAAAAATTCGATGCCTTCTCAGTGCTTTCACGTTTTCCATGCTTGTCCTACGTTGGAGTTTCCAAATTCTTTTCAAATCCACCTTGGCATGTTTTGCTAATATGGCATTCGATGAGATTACATGATGGAGGCATTATGTAAATAGTTCATTTCCCTCTACGATGCTTTCACATTTTGTGTTCATGCTTATCAATTTATTGTCCCTACGCATTGAATTCTCTTTAAAATTATTAGTCTTTCCATGAAATATATTTTCCTCGTTTTAATAGTTTGCATGCATTTGTCTATGTTTCCCCATTTTGCACGCATGTTTTGCAATCATGTCATTTGATGAGATTGCATTTTATTAAAGTCATTTTTCCCAAACAGCTTAACTTCCCTATTTATGCCTTGCATTCCATGAGATCACACTCTTTTCAGAGGCATCCTGTCAAATAGTTCACTACCTTCTTCATGGTTCAATGCTTTCACAATTTGCATACTTTCCACCTGGGAATTCTATGAAGGAGCCTACTACCCTTCATACAAAAACATTCGTTTGCAAGCTTTAAAAGCCATTTCAATAATTGTATTTTGTTCATCACCTGCAATCATGACATCGATGAGAACCCAACACCTAAGGCATTTTGTCATACAGTTCACATGCATTGTCTAAGCCTCCACACTTTGCATTTTTTTCCACCAGGGCGCATGAGACAATCAGTGAAACAACTCATGCCGTGTTTGTGCTTCCACATTCCTTTTGCATTCCTTTGAAACATTTTGCAAACAACTCATATGTCGTATTTGTGCTTCCACATCTTACATTTGAAGATGTCGAAAAAGGTTGTGGAATTCTGCTTTACATCTGCCAATTGCATTTGCTTGAAAGTTACAAAGCCTTTTCAACAAATCCATTTTGTGCATAACCCACGAGATCGGGTTTCACTCCATGAGATCAATATCCTTTGAGGTAGTCTGTCAAACAGTGCATGGAAGGGGATTCATTTCTGATCGGAGTTGGGACCATGCATAAAATGTGAATGTTTTACTTCTAGTGCAAGTGTGAGTGTGGATTCAAGTCTAGGTCCAGTTGAGTGCGAGGGTGGAACCATTTCGATGCGGGGGTGGAACGAATTCAAGACCAGAATATTTTCTTTTCGTTCCCAAACTAGAATTCATTCTAGTTCCGTTAATGTTGTGGGTACGAAATTGTTTTAGAATGTGAACATTTTATGCGTATGCCCAGGTCGTATTTTTCTCTAATTCCAAAATTAACTTAAATTAAACCCTTAATAAAGGTGGGGTCAGGAGTAGGAAAAGGATTAGATTATTAAACATTTTTGTCTTGTTTAGACCCGACCCCCTCCTGACCTCCTTCTTTCTTTCTTTAACTTCTTTACTTATTTTTCCTTTTATCTTTTACCCCCTTTTTTTACGATTTTTAAATTCTCTTTTATGATTTTTATGATTTTCAAAGCTTTTGCTTAAACTTTTAAAGCTAAACTTAAAATATTTTAATTTAATTTTAAATTTTAATACATCTTTTTTAAAATAAAGATTTTTAAAGATTTTTTGTTATTATTTAAAAATTTATTTATTTATTTATTTAGTTTATTTAAAACTCTTTAAAAATATATATATTATAATTTTTATTATTATTATTATTATTATTATTATTATTATTATTTATTATTATTATAATATTTAAACTTTAAATAAATTAAATTAAAAGATTTATATTATTTAAATTTTCAAAATAATAAATTTAATAATAATAATTTTGAAATATTTAAATTTCATATTTTACAATTTTTTATGTTTTGAATTTTTCAATATTTCTATTTTAAATTTTTTTTTTTTTGTATTTTCCTCGATGATAGACACAAAAACCCAAAAATGAAGGAAAAACAAAAGAACAAGACAAACAATGCAAAAATCAAACGTAGAGACACGAAGGAAACAAAAAAAAATGAATGATGCCAAACAAACCAACAACACGACGAGGCGACAACAAGGACCGAGACAAATGAAAATGATAAAAACAAATGAATGCAATGATGAAGGACAAAACAAAGCAAAAAGAACTGGATGGAGAACAAGACAAGGACGAAACGGGGATGAGATGGGATGAGAACCCAAACGACACCCGAACGAAGCAGGGAACTGGGATCAGGACAAAACCAAGAACAAGAACCTCAAAAAAATTTATGTTTTGGTTCTAGTCCGAGATCTAAATCTAACAAAGACAAAGAAAATGAAAAGAAGAAAAAGAAAAAGGGGTCCCCAACTTTTCCAAGTGAAAGTTGGGGAGTGTATGCAAGGCATAAAAAATGGCGACTCGGCTAGGAAAATGCTCTAAGCATTTTAAAATGCGCAACCCTCCAAATACCCAAAATCTCTGGTTTGCATTCGTACAAGGCAACCCAAGAAGTGTGAACACAATCAAACTAGGACACGACAGAGGTCTAAGATGAAACTAAAATCTGTTTGTGTGTGCAAATGATTCATTCCCCTCCATAAACGTTGTGATCAAAGTGGAGCAGACTCTACCCAAGCTACGTAGTTGTGAGTTACCTTTCTAATGTGCATTGATATCCTGGGCATAGCTCTGCTGCTAGACAGGCATCTATAGCCCCAATAGAGATACCTCTGGTTCTCTCTAAGCATCGTTCTACTACCAGCCAGACATCTATAGCCTTGGTAGAGATACCTGAGTCACCCTTGTTGATTGATTTCATTTTTAGATTTCTTTCTTTTCTCTTTTCTCAGATAATGATTCTTTTGAAGTATAATTTCTCATTTCTCTCAATCCTTAAGCAATGAATCCTAAGTAGTGGGTTGAGAACCACGGTGGACATCGTGAAAGAAATGTAACCCTTTAAATTTTTCACTTGGAATAGAGCTACCCCACTCGATGTAAACTAGCCGATGGATTTCTTAAGGTGTGTAGATTGTGATAGACTTTCAAAAACTTCCCAAAACTGCAAAATGTACCAAGTGTTAATCCATGCTAACATTCCCCAGTTTGAAATGGATGAAGGTTAATCAAAGTTTCCAAAGCTACTAGTTGATCAAGTGTTTGAAAATATAGATAGCAGACTCTCAATAGATTCACCCTTCAGTATAACTTGCATACAATAACTCAACTTCCACTGTCAATGAGAGGAACCTCCAAAAGAAAGAAAAGGAATAGACAAGAAAAGAAAGGAGCACAACACACGAGCACACAAGCAGACACGATGAACCAACAAAACCAAAAAAAAAATGAGAACAAAAACAACCAACAAACAACAAAAGACAAAAACCAAAAGAGAAAGAGACAAACCCAAAAACAAAACAAAAACAAGAGGACACAGGAACAACAAAACAACAAAAGAAAAGAAAACAAACCAAAACAGACAACCAAAAACAAGACAAAAAAGAGAACTAACTAAACCAAAAATCTAACACTAACCAATCCTAATCCTAAACTAACTCTAAAACTAAGCTCTACAGACATAAAACTGTAAAAGTTTGTACATTGACTTGAATAATTTTTCATTATGTGCAGAAGTGTTAACTTACTAGGTATAGTTCTAAACCTAGAAATTTTGTTTGTATACTTAGAAATGTAAAGTTTATGTGCAGTAAATTCATTATGAGGGTATAAAGATTGAAATATTAACAGTTTTGGGTTCTTAGCCTTGTCATGATTTACCCACAAACATATTTTATCATCCCCAATGTCATAATCAAACTGAAAATCATTAAAACATAGAGGATAATGAAAAGACACCACTTGATTTAGAAGATCTTCAGTTGTTGTAGCGTGCTCATATTGTATGGTTTCCTCTTTATGAGGTCTCAGCTCATGGAACACCACTTCGTTTTTCTTCAATACATGCATGTCAACATAAATAACATATGTTAGTGATGTTCCATTAGCATTCAATACTTCTAAACTTTGTTGAAAAATTTCATGCATATCCCTATCACAATCAATACTAGGCTCAAACAACAAACTATTATATTTGACTTCACAGGGATTATCAATCTCAATCATGCTTCCAAAATTACATACATCACCAATTAAAGGATCAGCTTCCTCACCCTTTAAATCAATTTTCTCAACATTTTCTTTACCTGACTTGGCAATCTTTCTAGATAGCAAGAATTCAGAACCACTTACCTCAAAATGTGAACTAAGAGGATGAATCTTACATGAGTCATCTACAACAAGGTTCGTTATGCAACTGGAATAGTCATCTGCCAACATTGTTGCTTTCATCTTGAACACAGAGTCACAAATTATCTGGGTTTCCTCAAGAGGACTAAGTAATAAATCACCTGTCTTGTCAGCTTGCAAGCTTCAAAAACCTACCTCCTCCTAAATTGAAGCATCGTTGTCAGCATTCTCTTCAAACATGTCACCCAAAGAGTTGGAAAATCAGGATCCAGCTCATCACCATTGATGTCAGAAATACTAATATAGGGTGAACAAGGATTTTCCTCGAACAACTCATTTGAATAAACAATATCAAATTCAAGAAAAAATTTCTTCAATTCATGTTTCTTCCTATCATCAACTAGAATGTGCAAGTCAGTGTCAAGCTCATCACTGTTAAGATCAAATTCACTAGTGCATGGTAAGCAAGGACTTTCTTCGAACATCACATTTGAATAAACATAATTAAAACCAAGAAAACATTCCTTCCATTCATTCTCTTCATCATGTTGAAGGGATTCAACTTCCGAGACAACCTCTTGGTCACTTTCTTGATATTCTTCGGAGTCGCCATTTGTTCACTCCTTGCTACAACCAACCACTAATTTCATCAATATCAATATTTTCATTAGAATTGAGATCCAATTTACTTTCTTGACAAGGGTAAGTCTAATCTGAATGATTATCAAGTAGCCCTTGAATAAATTGAGCATCCATTTGATCTCCCCTTCCTTGAAGAATCAATTTGACACTCAACTTTGTGTCCTTCACCATGAGATTAATTTGCAGCCTCATTTGTAATAATGTTGTTCTCAATTTCTATGTGTTCATTATTCAAATTAGAAAATTCATTTTCCTGTGTTAACTCATCAAAAAATGTTTCTCCCTTATTGATCATCATGAAAGAGCCTATGAATACATCGATAAACTCATTTTCCACATCAAGTGAATCTCCACAAGGTAGAGAAGCTTATTAGTTGTTGAATCCATCTTGCTGCAAGGATCAAGTTCATCAGATGATGGGGAAGATCTCAACATGTTCTCACAGTTACTCTCATCATTTCGAATGGAGTCATTATCATTTTTATGTATGCTAACTATTTCATCTCTCTCATTGAGGGGATACGTACTCCAAGGATCTTTGGTAAGTATTTCTTCAATAGTGATCTAATGTTTGAAATATAATTCCATCCTACCTAGGAAAACATGGAAATCCATCTGGGCATGTTGATTTTTCAGATGTATCCTATATCTATTTGACCTAGTGAGTTATGATAGCTTCAGATCTCCTAATTCTTCCAATTTCTCCCTCATTCAATTTTGCACACGTGGGATATCTATACAAACATTTCCAACAACACTAGATTCTAATCTAAGATTTCCATTATGCTTTGACTTTATATCTGCTTCATACTCTTTGTCAGATAAAACGTCAAATTGATATGCTTTCTCATCAAATCTTTCACTTACAAGTTCATTATGATGTAATGGATTGTTCTTTGGAATATGACTGAAAAGAGATGATATAGTCACAACTTCATTGACAGGTGGAATACTTTTGTGGTTGGATTTTTCAGAGATAGATTTTTCCATTGGTCTTGTGTGGGATTGACTTGATATGAATTGTTGGAAAATGTGTTGTTTGGAAGATTAGGAAGGTTGTAGTTGCATGGTGAGAATGATTGCACTTGGGTATGTATGGTGGGTAAAGTGGCATAAGTTTGCAAAGGACGATAGCTTGCAAGTACATGGGTATTACAATCCTAATTTTGGCTACTTGGATTTCTCACGTAAAGTCCAGCTTGTGCCAGTAAGAGAGCTTTTTTCAATACATCATGCAGGGAGGTAATCTCCCCACAATATCTAATTTATGTTGCAAATGAAGGATTCAAACCCCAATAATAATGCTCTTTTAGCATATAATCATTAATAAATAGATTTAAAGCTTGAACTCATTCATACATCAACAAAAACTTGTGATTGAACTAATAAATTGATTCCAATGGTGTCCTTTTTGTAGTTGAAAATTCAAATGATGGGTCTTGTGTTTGTGCATAAGGGTCAAATTGATCCAAAAATAAAATTTCTAACTCCTTCCATGAACAAATATAATTTGGTGGAATATTAACATACCATTGCCATGTTGTACTTTGCAGTGTTTTGATGAAAAGTTGACAGGTTGTATCTTCATGAAGAATCTGGTGAAGAGTCATTAAATCCTTTCAAAGCCTAACATGATCTTTAGTAATTTCTCCACTGTTAGCAAAAAATAATGGAAGCCTATTATGCATATGATAAGGAATTTCTTTAAGAATCCTAGGAATACACAAAGGGCTACCCATCGAAGCTAAGTTTTCCAAGATCCAACCCACTCTAACTCACAACAATAAAAATAAAAATAAAAATGCTCTTTAGGCCCTCCTTCTAGTGCCAGTCATGTTGATGGTCAATTTAGCACAACATTTAAACAAAATATCTATATTCTATTTCTCCTGAAGAAGAAAGACAACGTATAGTAATCTAACTCCCACGGTCCTGGTAGTTGGTTCTCAACTGTGCTG
The DNA here is from genome assembly GCA_007258455.2 of Sequoia sempervirens. Classification (NCBI taxonomy): domain Eukaryota; kingdom Viridiplantae; phylum Streptophyta; class Pinopsida; order Cupressales; family Cupressaceae; genus Sequoia; species Sequoia sempervirens. The sequence goes on along the minus strand of VDFB02040398.1, from coordinate 14,058 downwards.
ATATTGCTCAATGGTCAATGTAATTGTAATGTTCAAGGGGAATGTTGGTTATTGAGCTTTTGATTGTTGTAAGATCAAACTTCTATCTAAACCTACTCTAGCAGGGGGTATAAAAAAGAGCAAAAGATAGATCAAGGACATAGAAAGAAAAGAATGTTGAATCATTCAACTAATCAGACTTGTTGCTTTCCAAGGAGTTCCTAAACTAGAACTGTAAAAAAAGTCAACCTGTAATCAATACACAACTATTATTTCACAGTGCAAATATTAATGACAGATTACAAATCATTATTCAAACAAAATAAAAGATAGAATTTCATTCCTTAAAAGCTTTCCAAATCAAATGATTAATAAAACAAACATCATTCCAGACCATAACTTAAAGCAGGTTTAAGTCTGGTTGTTTCTATTGTCAATGAAATAGATAAGCTCAACATTTACAAATCTGGAAAAATCACCAGTGTATAGAAAATTATGTCTTCAAATTACCTCAACTAAACTAAGAATTGTATAAAACTTCATTAACTATCCTATTGCTAATTCTAATTAGCTAAGCTGTAAAAACTTCTCTAATTCTTTCCTCAGTGCCTAACCCTTTACAATGAGCTTGATTTTACAATTAATAGCTCAAAATCCCATTATTCCCTCCAAAACTGAGACATCAAGAAGCTATAGCTTTTTGTGCACACAATTCAATCAGAAAGATAACTTTTTGTTTCAGCTCTCAGTTTGTCTTCAGCTAATTTCAATTCAAAGTTGTAACTTGTAGTTTCAACTCTAAGTTACTTCTTGGCATGATTTCAATAGCCTCCTTGTCCAGAAATGAACTCAAGTGGGTCCACCAAGCATTCAATCTTCTCCAGTTTGATGATTCTTTCAAAAAATATCTTCTCTTTTTGCACGTCAGTTTTGTAGATCACCTCCTTTGTGATTTCTTCTTTCTAAAAAAAAACACTTGAAGACGTAAGCCATTTTAATTAATTCACATATTTAATCAAATAAAACTAAATTAATAATTTCAATAACTAATTCCATAAATTAATTAAAATTGGATTATTTCAATTAAATATGAACTTTCAATTGCCATAATTGAAATAATCTTTTTTTAAAATTCCTTCAAACTATTGCTATTTTAAAGTAAAATAACAATTAATGTAAAGTTCAGTATGGATCTCAGTATCCTAACACCATTGGCTTTCCAAACTTGGAATTACTTGTAATTCACAAAAGGGGATAATTAATTCATCAAATTAATAAATCTCATTACAAATGTAGAGTTGATTCAATTAATTAATTCATAATCAATCTGTAAAAATCAATACATGAATTAACTCTTTTTGTGTGTTCAACCATACATTAATTTTTTACAGAATACCAATTTTTCCACTTTCGAGTTTATGTCCCAAGACATTTTCTCCAACTCTTTATTAATTTCCCGTGTTTGGATTTAATCTTCCTCCTACACAAAGAGCATGTACCATTTTATGGCCTTTAATCCAACTACATCCAAGGGTCTTTTTAATTCTTTATCCCATTACAATATAATAAATGTCTGTGTATCGTCCCATTTCCTAAATCTTTCTTCATCTTTCCTTGATCACAACTGCCCTGATTCAATTAGCTGCTTTTCATACACATCCAGTGCTTGTGAATGATTTCTAATCACTTGATACATTTTAGGTTGTTTCAAGGATGGTTCATCAATCTTATTATGCCCAAATTTGCAATAGCAAATAACATCCACTACAACATCAGAATAGTATGCAAGACGCCACTCAGCAACAAGTTCACATATGTGCACCATAGCTTCCATTTTGCATTGGAAAGAGGACGTGTTAGAAAAGGTTGTGGAATTGGGTTGTGTGCAAGCCGATTTGTATTGGTTTGTAAGTTTCTAAAGCCCTCAACAAATCTGTCTGTGCATATCCTTCAAACTGCATTTTGTATGACACATTTTGTCAAACAATTTGACGCTTTCTCAGTGCTTTCACATTTTCCATGCTTGTCCTGCATTGGAGTTTCCAAAGTCTTTTCAAATCAACCTTGGCATGTTTTTCCAATATGGCATTCGATGAGATTACATGATGGAAGCATTTTGTAAACAGTTTGCTGCCCTATGTGATGCTTTCGCATTTTGCATTCATGCCTATCAATTTATTGTCCTTGCACATTGAATTCTCTGTAAAATTATTAGTCTTTCCATGAAATATATTTTTTGTGTTTTAATAGTTTGCATGCATTTGTCTATGTTTCCCCATTTTGCACGCATGTTCTGCAATCATGTCATTCGATGAGATCATGTTTTATTAAAGAATTTTTTCCCAAACAGCCTCACTTCCCTATTTATGCCTTGCATTCCATGAGATCACACTCTTTTCAGAGGCATCCTGTCAAATAGTTCACTGCCTTCTTCATGGTTCAATACTTCTACAATTTGCATGCTTTCCACCTGGGCATTCTATGAAGGAGCCCACTGCCCTTCATACAAAAACATTTGTTTGAAAGATTTAAAAGCCATTTCAATAATTGCATTTTGTGCATCACCTGCAATCACGACATCAATGAGAACCCAACACCTGAGGCTTTTTGTCATACAGTTCATGTACATTGTCTAAGCTTCCACACTTTGCATTTTGTTCCACCAAGGTACATGAGACATTCAGTCAAACAACTCATGCCGCGTCTTTCCTTCCACATTCCTTTGAAACATTCTGCAAACAACTCATATGCCGCATTTGTGCTTCCACATCTTACATTTGAAGATGTCGGCAAAGGTTGTGGAATTCCGCTTTACATCTACCAATTACATTTGCTTGAAAGCTACAAAGCCTTTTCAAAAAATCCATTTTGTGCATAACCCGTGGGATCGGTTTCACTCCATGAGATTGACATCCGTTGAGGTAGTTTTTCAAACAGTGTGCGGAACAAGAGCCATTTCTTATCAGAATTGGGATCATCAACAAAATGGGAATGTTTTACTTCTAGTGCAAGTGTGAGTGTGGATCTGAGTCTGGGTCCAATTGAGTGCGAGGGTGGAACCATTCCGGTGTGGGGGCCGAATGAATTCAAGACCAGAATATTTTATTTTCGTGCCCAAGCCAGAATTCATTCTAGTTTCGCCGATGCTGCGGGGGCCAAATTGTTTCGGAATGTGAACATTTTATGCATATGCCCAAGTCATATTTTGCTCCAGTTTCAAAATTAACTTAAATTAAAGCTTGAATAAATATGGGGTCGAGAGTAGGAAAAGGATTAGATTATTAAACACTTTTGTCTTGTTTGGAACTGACACACTCTCGACCTCCTTCTTTCTTTCTTTAACTTCTTTACTTATTTTTTCTTTTATCTTTTACCCCCTTTTTTTATGATTTTAAATTCTCTTTTATTATTTTTATGATTTTAAAATATCTTTTAAGATTTTTTATGATTTTCAAAGCTTGTGCTTAATCTTGTAAAGCTAAACTTAAAAGATTTTTTTATTTAATTTTAAATTTTAATAAATCTTTTTTAAAAATAAAGAATTTTTTAAAGATTTATTTATTATTATTTAAAACTTTATTTATTTATTTATTTGGTTATTTAAAAATATCTTTTTTAAAATATTATAATTCTTTATTATTATTATTATTATTATTATTATTATTATTATTATTATTATTATTATATTTAAACTTTATAAATCTTTTTTTTTTAAATTATATTATTTAAATTTTTGAAATAATAAATTTAATAATAATAAATTTTTTAAATATTGAAATATTCAGATTTTACAATTTTTTTTGTGTTTTTTTAATTTTTCAATCTTTCTTTGTATTTTTTAAAGTTTTTTTTGTACTTTCTCGACGATAGACACAAAAACCCAAAAACGAAGGAAAAACAAAAGAACAAGACAAACAATGCAAAAATCAGACGCGGAGAAATGAAGGAAACAAAAAAAAATGAATGACGAGAAAAAAATAGATGAGGCAACGAGGCAACGACAAGGATTGAGATGAACGAAAACAACAAAACAATTGAATGCAACATGAAGGACAAAACGAAGCAAAAAAAATGAGAAGGAGAACAAGACAAGGACGCGATGGGATGAGAACCTGAACGACACCTGGATGAAGCGGGGAACCGGGATTAGGACAGAACCAGGAATAGGAACTTCAAAAAAGTTTATGTTCTGGTTCCTGTCTGCTATCAGAATCCGACAAAGACAAAGAAAACAAAAAGAAGAAAAAGAAAAAAGGGGTTCCCAACTTTTCCAAGCAAAAGTTGGGACGTGTATGCAAAGAATAATAGGAACCATCTTGGTGCACTTACCCAGATATGCATTATAAAATAATTCCTTATCCTAACTATTTTTAACTTTTGAACAAAAAATATAATTTTAAGTAATGATAATTTTAACTTGAATATAAAATACAAAAGTCTATAATTATGACAAAAATCAACTTGTTCATCCATTTTTAATTTCTAGAGAAGATTACATTGGTTAATGACACATGAATATAAAAATATTTTAATTTAGATAAACAAGTGTAAAGATTATGTTTGTCTAAGATTGTTCAAAGCTCTTGTCACACAAAATAAGAAAACACTATCATATTGATCAAAACAATTACAACAACATTTATAAAATTCTTTCAAAATCTAATGTAGTCATGGATATAATATGCAAATAATTTATAAATGTATCAAAAAATTATGCTATCATGACTAAATTGTTTCTAAACACTTTAACACAATGAACCATTTTTCACTGGTAACAACTTTGCATTATCACTATCATAAAGAATAGTTTTCATTTTGATTATGATATTAGGCTTCACAACATACAAGGTGGATATCCCATAGTGTGCATGTAACAACCTAAATAATGGTATGACATGATGCACCTTGAATCTCATGGATTAGTTGAACTTAAAAGAAAGGATTAGTCATTCCTCAAGTGGGCCCATATGATTTCTAATTCTTGATTGTCCCTTAAGGAATCTCATGAATCTCATTCTAAGCTCATTAGAAAGAGTGTGCTTGTTGATGATCATTGTTGGCATGTAATAGTTACCTTCCAAATGTATCCAGAAAGGTAAAGATCTCAAATCTCATGATAAAGAGTAACTAACCAGTCACAAAAATATTGAACCTCTATTTGTAGATTATAAAATTTAACATCCAATATCATTCTCACCTTGAATTCATACAAGATATATTGACACATATTTTCACCTACATCAAAAATAATTATTAGCTTTCATATTTTTACTATACCAAAAGATGTATATTGGAAAACATTTTTGAAAACCATATATTTTCTACCAAGTGTATGTTATAAAAAAAATAGAATTGACTTACAAATTTTAAACCTTTTCCAAAGGTTGTTGAGATTGTAAATTCAAATAGATATAACAAAATTGATGTTGAAAGAGTTCTTATTTTAATTAGGAAAATATAGACATCTAATGTCAGTATTATTGTTTTCTTATTTTGAAAAATGTAGAATTGCATTCAAACTATCTACCATGAATAAAATGTTGCTAAATCAAAATTTCATAGGTAGACTTGTATTTCTACTTGAACTTTTTCCTCTATATTTATCAATGATGGGGTATGTGTTGTCAATGTGTTGAATTTTGATGTTTTTAGGTAAGTAAATTAAGTAAATTGACACGGACTTGTTTGATATATATTTAAGTATAATGTCATAAAAAAAAAGATATAATTATTAATGTTGGGGTATGTGATGTCAATGTATTGAATTTTGATATTTTTAGGTGAGTAAATTAAGTAAATTGATACATAACTTGATTGATATATATTAAAGTATAATATTATACATAAAAAACTATAACTACACATATGTAGGCTTTCACTTAAACATAACCATATGAAAATATACATAATGTAGTTGAAAATTAGTTTTAATTTAATAATTACTTTAATAAATATAAGTTAGTTATCTAAATTAATATTTTAAAATTTAGATTTAATAAATGTAGCCATTCCTAGAAAAAAATAAAAAATATTTTTTAATTATGACAGCAATCAATTGGTTTATCCATTGTATTAGTAATTGAAGAAGAGATAAGGCATCTAATCGATTGACATAATGCCTCAAATAGATATCATCTCATGGAATTTTACATAGTAAATCATTTATCCTAGAAGCTTAGACATATTTATTTAGTATTCTTTAATAAAACATGAATATAGAAACATTTGAAGTAACATTTATCACACAAAATTAAATAACACTATCCTACCCATAAGAAATATTACAATAACATTTGAAAATCTATTTGAAATTGAATTTAGAAAAAGATAGGTATCTAATGTTAGTATTATTGTTTTCTTATCTTCAAAATGTGGCTATGCATTTGAACTATCTACCATGAATAAAATATTGGTAAATATTAAATTTTCACGGGGCTAGAACTTTATTTCTACTTGAACTATTTCTAATATATTAATAAATGCAATCTTAATAAATTTAATTGTATTTGAAATATGAAAGTATTCAACCAAACATCAATATAATTTCAAGATAATTGTACACATTATTCAAGTAAATTTGAAATTCTTCAACAATATGAGTGACATCGTCTTTGTTGTATTATTTGTTATAATATAATAATTATGTAAGACCCCTCCCTCTATATCAGAGTCACAACACCGTTTATTCTAAATTTATGCTACTTTGTTATGTAGATTAAGAGTGCATAATTTAGATGATATAGGATCGAGTTGTGTTTGAATTTCATTGTACTTTTAATAATTTGACTCTAAGGGTAGATTAGTTAAATTCTTATGTGAATACTTCTATTTCAAGATATATATGACTAAATCTACATTGACTGATACTATAATTTTTCATGCTATAATGTGTTGCTAATGCCCAATTGTAGTAGTATTTCTTTCTTATCATTTCATTCATGTCAATTTAGAATTCCTCCTATAGTATTTTCTTGAGGTTCCTCATAGCAAGTAAATAAGGAAAGATGAAGAGTCTTAGAGTCTTTACTACTATTGAGGTTGTGACATATCATTGAATTATGATTTGCACTTAATTTAGAACATAATACCCTTATGTATAGTTGGGAGATGTTAGTAGAGAGTTAATCTGATAGGGATGGTTGAACCTAGCTTTAATTAGACTAATAGCATGTTGGCAATCTAATTGTTATTGAGGTCAAAAGGGGTACCTCATTAAGGTCAAAATGAGATCTGAGTGATATCAAATGAGGAGTTATTGTTTTAGGTCAAAAGGGGATTCATAAGGAAATTAGGAAGAAGGATTCATTGACCTTAGGGTGTCATTATAGCAATCCTTGAAGAGTTGCAAAAGTTTGGGCATCAGGCCTCAAATTTGTACCTTGTATCGCTCACTAAAGAGAAAAGAGTTAGTCATTTTTTAGTTGTCCGATTGGGCCTCAGACTTTGGGATTTGGTAATACCTTATACAAAAATCCTTAAAGGAATAAAGGAAGTATGAGTTAAGTTCAAAATTCTTTGGACTTCAGGCTTCGGTCATACCTTATACATAATACCTCAAAGAAATGAAGAAGGAATGAATTAAGTCCAAGATGGTTTGAGACATTAATGTTAAGGCTTAAGTCTTACCTATCAGGGATCAGAGATTGACCCTAAGGCTTACACCTTAACATAATGATAAGTATGAAGTAAGTTGGAGTAAATTCTAAAAGGGCATAAGACATCAATCGAGCTTCGACGTTAGGACTTAACATAAAGATGAGGATGTGGAAAGTAGAAAGTTTGAATTTCAATACCTGAAAAGGTTTCAAGGATCAAAGATCAACCTTAAGGGCCTTAACAAAATGTTAAGTATGAAGGATTAGGAAAGCTCGAACCCTAACACCTGAAATGGTGTTGGAGTCAATGGGTCGATGTTAAGGTTTAGGCCTTACTAGGAATGTCAAGAAAGGGGTATAATGAAACCCCAAACCCCGACACCCAAAATGATCTTGATGTTCATGGGTTGGTGTTAAGGCCTTTTCCTTAACATGAAATAGAGGAAGGGGAAAGGTGAGACTTGAACCCCAACACCTGAAATAGTTTCAATGTTTGCAGGTCAGATTTGAGGTTTATGCCTTAATAGTTTGGTAAGGCAAGCATACAACAAGAAGAAAGCTTGAAGCCCAACACTCAAAAGGATTAAATTTTGTGAAGGAATGTTTGGGCATCACAGTTTGGTAGGGATGCTTATGCCTTACCAAAAGGATGGTAAGTGGTAAGAGTTAAGGGTGAACCTCAACACCCGAAATAGTTTTGATGTTTGTGGGCCAGTGTTAAGGCTTATACCTTAACATGAAATAAAGGAAGGAGTAAGAGGTAACCTAAACCCTGACACTCGAAATGGCTTCAATGTTTGTGGATTTGGTCATAAGGCCTATGCCTTATCAATTTTTTGGTATGAGGTAAGAAGGATGTCTAAAGGTCGACACTCATAAAGGGTTAATTTTTACTTGCAAAGGATTGTTTCAGACATTGCGAGTCAATCAGTTGGCTTACATATTAACACAAAAGTAGGTAAGTGATAAGGGGGAAGAGAGAACCCTGACATCCAAAAAATTCATGCATGTTTCAAAGTTTGCACTTTGATGTTTCAGAGGTTAGTGTGTTGGTTTGTGATGGTATAAATGAAGGAAAATGGTAAAGGTTAAGGGTAATGGTTGAACCCTGAAAGGCATAAAGAAGATTGTACATCACGGTTCGGTCTTGTTTCTTGATTCCTTCAAAGCATGTCAATCATGAGGTAGAAGGTAAAGGGTAAGGTCGATGGTCGAACCCCAATAGGTGTAAAATGGCTTCAAACATATGTGTTCGGACTTTCTTGTTAAGCTATGTTAAGCACTTCAAGTAGGAGGTAAGATGGATTAGCAATCCCTGACCCCTAACAAGCATGAAGGAAGGAGTAAATCCTCCATTCTATAGAATACTTGTGTTGACTTGGGTTGACCAATGCGAGTATGCAAATGAGTGACACATTTTAAGCATCAATTGCATAACTGATTCACATCATTGTTGTGAATCATTCTGATAAGGTGACATCAGCATAATGGTAAGATCAATGACATAGTTTCAGGTGAAGATATTTAGTTACATTTAAAGAAAGTAAAACTCGAAGATTGTGTTTTAATGTAAGGAGAGTAAATAGGATTTGCTAGACCATGACACGAATTTCAAGATCAATGGCCTACATTTAAATATTGGATTTTTTTAGTGTCTAGGAAAATAGAAATATGACATAAAAAATGATATGTCAACTCCAAATACATTCTTGTAAAGGAATGGAGGAAATGAAAACCACCATTAATGCAAAGGTTAGCTATGGAAGCTAGGAGAGATTGAGAAAACAAAAGATTGGATTAAATGCAATTCAAACCCTAGTTAGAAAATGCAAAAAAATAGCCAAGGAAATAAATGAGTTTGGTGGTGTTCAGCTTAAGGGAGGTGACTTATTAAAGAATCAAGGAGAGTGAAATTGAATGGGGAGAGTGTTGAAGCATGGAAGAGAAAGGGAAAATGTTTCATGAGTTTTCATGAGCTTGAATCATGAGTGACTTGGGAGGAAACAAAAAGGGACAATGGGAAAAGTAAGGAAGGAGAGAAAAGAAAGTGGGTTGTATTTTGAGAAGTTTTGGGGTGGAAGATTGAAGCACAGGCCTATTCATCGATTAAATCTAGGAGATCTCAGATGGGCAAGGCGAGAGAATGAATTTGAAGGAAATAGAGAAACTAATGGCCAGATATGTCACTTTCTCCAAGTGGTGGAGGTTAGAATGCATAGAATCACACTAGTATTTCAAATTTATTTAGGATTGAAGTCTCTTAATCGAGTTTCATGGAGGACAAAGGATTGTGGAGAAAAAAAAGGGCTTAAGACTCATCTCAAGCCTTGGAGGATATTTATGTAGGTATAGGGTTCTATCTTTAGCTGATTTTAAGCATACCCACCTGGTATTTGTGTATGTGTAGATGTACTTGCATGTTGGACCATATCATGTGTATTGAGAATGTTGGCTATGTATTGTGTACATAGATTATAGTGGGGTAATCTATGGGAGTTTTTGTTTATACCCAAATTGTATCTATGAGTTTTTTGGGGTTGTAGGTGAATGATCTCAATATAAGTAAACTATACATATGATTTATTGGGAATATTGAATTTAAATGGGTAATTCTTGTTGTTGTAAATATTTGCGGCTTGGCCAAAAAATTTTACTATTGAGTAGTAGTTACCATTATACTTTTAGGCTCAAGTTTAAGTTAAGCAATTTTGGGGGAAGGTAAAAAATCCATGAAACTTGTCGACGTAATCTTTATGTTTTAGACTGAGATTAGAATTTTGGCTTCCCTTGACCATTTCATTGGTCTTTAGCTAAACCCTTATTTATAAGCCATTGTATGGTGATTTTAATGGTATCCCTAAATGAATAGAGATTGGGTTTCTATGTCCTTTTTTGGTCATCAACACCAGTTAACAATATTTTTTATTTGAGTTTTTGAAACATAATAATTGGTAAGAATAATGGGTGTTGGAATGATCTATTTAGAAGAATTTGAGAATCACACTCATGGCACTATTTGATAGTTATTTAGATAATTTTTTGTATTGAAATACCATCTTATTTTATCTAAATGGAAGTCAATTTTAGGATATTTTAATATGTGCATATAACACTGTATATGATGTGCAAGTTATTTCAATCCATATTATGACCTATTGAAAGATTATAAATTATTAGTTATGTGCTCTTTCTTTTGAAATTTTGAAATAAATTGGGTCTAATAGACTTGAAAATTATTACTTAACAACATAACAGTGATGTTCTTTTTTGAAGAAGATTCTCCATCAAAACCTCATTGGACATGTCCATCTTTATTTTCATATTAGTAAGGAAACCGAAACTAGTTTATGAGTATAAGATATGTACATGTAGCATGTGCTATATGTTATGAGATCAAGGATTTCAATTTTGTAATTATCTATGCTGAATTAATTTAGAAGTAGAAATGATACACACACACGCATTTTATACACTACTGAATTTGACACCATTTTTCGACAGTTGTTCGTCGGTCGCTCAACAAATCTTTGTTGGAAAAGCGACGAAATGGCGAAAATATTTCTGTCACTATTTTTTCGTTGAACATCCAACGATGAATTAAACGTTGAACTAACAGTGAAGAATCGTCAGTCGACTGCATCATGAAATACCTTGGACATTCATCGGACTATCGACGAAAACTTTTTGTATCTACTGACGAATTACAGCAGACGTTCATTGCCAGTTCGACGAAATTGGCAAGCAGTAGCATCGAAACAACAGCAGATATTCGTCACCATTTCGATGAAATGGGCAAGGAGTAGTGTCGAAACAACACCAAACTTTCATAGAATGTGCGATGAAATATTCAAGTAGTAGCATCAAAAAAACACCAAAAGTTCATCAATGTTGTGACGAAATTAGCAAGGAGTAGCGTCAGAAGAACAGCAAAAGTTCATCGCAAGTGCAACGAAATGGGCAAGGAGTAGCGTCGTAGCAATGCCGAAATATCGTCAAAATTGTGACGAAATGGGCAAGGAATTACGGCAAAATCTTCGTCGCAACTATAGCAACTTTGTCGAGCCTTTCTATTGATTCATTGGTGGTTTTCGTTGAAATTGCGACGAAGCATCAATTTTTTATTTATTTTTAAATATTTGAGTGGAGATGTGCCATTGCGGAGACTGACGACTGATCATACATATAGACTGCATATTGGTTTGATGATTCAAATGATGCATTTCTTATATTGAAAAGTACATTACCTTATTGAGCTTCTCTTTGTTTTGAGAATAGTTTAATATTCTCTGATTAATAGGGAAAACCACGTGATGGTGGAAGCTCATTTGGCCCCTCACCCCCCCTCACATCACTCTCAATTCCCCATACCCAATCATATAACATTAATCATTGATTCATCCATTAATAACATATAACATTCATTCATTAACATATAACATTCATTAATTAACATATTCACATTCATTCACTAACATATAATATTCATTCTTTCAGTTTTTACATATTATCAAAAATATGGTTGTCATGATATGATTACAATCACTTTTTTTTTGGTTTCTTTTTGAAAGCTACATAAAGTTGAAGTGGATTATCATTTTCTAAATCAATATTTGTCCCCCCTTTAGTTGTTTTTCCCTCTGCTTGTGATCTTAATGTACGCCTAGTCATCTGCTCATGACATGGATGCCGCTTCAGGGGGGGATCTGCTACAATAAGAAAGAAATGTTAAAGGGTATGTGCAGGATCATCATGGAAAAAATAGGCCCTTAAGTGGAAAAAAAATAAGAAAAATCAGAGGTAGGCAACTTGACATAAAAATTTGAATAAGTTATCTATATTATTTCAAAAATATGTAAGAATAGAATCTGTAGCAAATTGGATTTAGTTTCTAAACTACTATGTTTGTTTTAAAAAAAAAAATGTATTTGGTAAAAATTTGAAATTTCAATGTAGTAGTACTTAAATTTCGTGGAAAAAATAAGTAGGTGTATGTCCTAATTCACCCTAACAACAATAATATGATAATATTTTTTATAATATTTTACATATAAGTAGAGGACTCATGTCCCAATGTGATGCATATTTTTTGTAATTTTTTTCCATGTAAATAATTAATTATGATTTCTTTATTACAACTTTTAAAAAATATAAAACTCATATGTCTAACCACCTTAACTTGGTCAAAACTTCATGAAATTCATTCTTTTTTTTTTAATCCTTATAGTATGTGAAGCATAGAATGTGACACATGTTTTGGATTCAAAAAATGTGATACCGCTTTGAAAGCTATAGATGTTTTTCAATCACCTATCAATTCAGGACTTTAGTTGTAATTTGAATAGAAAATGAATAATAATTACTTATTAAATTCAAAGTAAAGAATAATTTATATTGGTGGAAAGCTGAGAATCTCCTTTAAAAACCTATTTTGTTTCATCAATTTTGGGTTAAAAAATGTTGTCACCACATACCCATCATATTGTCACTTTTTGGCCCATCATGATCCTACACATACCCTAAACCGATATGTTTTATTATTATTGTTACAAGTATTTCATTAATTAAAACAACATTAGAGTGGTTCTCTTTACCTGATGGGTCCACATCATGTTCCTGAACTTTTGTTATAGACTCATGCTCAACATGTTGAACACCCTCTAAATCCTGATCTGCAGTTGAAACATGAAAGGTTACAATAATTAATACACCAATTGAAATTAAATATGTTTAAAATAACATGAGGGTGGTCCTCTTTACCTGATGGGGCCACATCATGTTCCTGATCTTCTCTGGCCTAATCATGCTTAACACGTTGATCACAGTCTACATTCTCTAAAGTTGAAACAAGAAAGGTTACATTAATTAATACACCAATTGCAATTAAATATGTTTAAAAGAACTTTAGAGTGGTCCTCTTTACCTAATGGGGCCACATCATATTCTTGATCTTCTCTAGCCTAATCATGCTCAACATGTTGATCACACTCTACATTCTCTAAAGTATCGGGATGCACACCATGACCTTCATCTGCATGTTCTGCTCCACCCTCACCAGGATGCATTCCAATGTCATGTGCAGTATTATCATTGCTTGAATGTTTAAAACAAATAGGAATGTAATTACTTTATGGTGGAAATTAATATTGAATAGTTTGCACAAGTATTCAATTTTAAATAAATGTTATTGAGTTTATTTACCTGCGTGTTGGATACAATGGAAAATTGTGTTTTCCTAGTCAAGACTCTTAGGCATTCAGCCACGGCTCCATAGCCTTGCTGGAAGGAAATATTTAGGTCCTCTTCTGTGGGAACTCTGTTAAATTCAGAGCCCTACATTTTTGTAGAAGATCATGAATTTTGCTTCTATGGTGTGATAAAACCAAAATTGTTTTCAATTTATTATAATTTGGATGCAATATTTCATTTATTGATACTTACACCAGGCGCTAATTTCATATAGCCACCGTGAGCCAAGTTTTGTGTT
>VDFB02040397.1:38503-54507 GCA_007258455.2 Sequoia sempervirens | reverse complement strand
TATATATATATATATATATATATTACTACACTAGAATTGAAGTCCTTGATCCAACAAAAAAAAAAATTGAATTTTGATACACAAAAAAAGTTACGTGTTATAAGGTCATGCTATGTTTGAATTGTAATTGGTTTGACTTCAAAACTTGATTAGAGAAAAAATATTCAATAAAAAACTATCTAACCAAGTGGAAGCACTAGATATCAGAGTTACAAATCTAAATTCGAAGAATTAGAATTTTATCCTTCATGGAAAAAAAGTTATGCGTTATACGGTGAGCGCCACTTTTAAAAAATGTTCTTTTCTGAAAAACTAGTTTTCGAGGAGATGGAAAAAGAAGTGCAATCGGTTACGAAATTTTGAAAAAAATATATTTAGAATCTATAGAAAAAAATTCCGCGAAACTCTAGTTCTACATCATCTTCAAATTCCTCACGGTTTAGCTGCTATAGGTGCCCAAAAGTGAAGATTTAGTTAAAAAAAATTATTTCAGTGTCTAGTTTGGCCAAAAATTGTAAACCACTATTGTGGGATCACCCTCCTCTAATGGTGAATGAGTCCCACTAGGTAAAAAAGTCAACAATTTCAGCATTTCTAGAGCCGTTTCTAATCTTAAACACATTTCTAGGTGCACACATTCTGTTTTGTAGCTTTATGTTTTGTTCTTCTAGCATCAAACTAGGTTTCGTATTCCATCTTGCATGACATTATCTTTTCCAAGTTTAAACTTGATTGTGAACCCCTCTTGTAACCTAAAATCATACCCTAGGATACCTTATTGTCAGATCTCTTGCCTCTATTCTTGAGGTTGAGATATCTAGGGTCATCCTTAAATGTGAAGCATAGAAGATTGTTGCCCTAGGTCCTAAACCCTAGTGGAGACAAAATTCTATCTTATAACTACATTCTACAAATACCTATCGAGGGTGAGATTTTCCATTAGGAAAATGAGTGGACACATGAGGAGATGGGAGATGATATCCAGTACTATCTAGGTCAGCCCATCCAAGAGGTGAGTGTTGAGCCCCACGTTAAGCTCAGATTACTACTATATGTAGAGTCTTCATTGCTAAGGTGGATCATGATAGTTACTGAAACAATAGTGCTAGTTCTTGATGGGCGAGGCAAAAACTTAGACAGAGGATTGGTTCATATCATCTGAGACATGGAGGCTCATCGGATCATTTATTATTGGGGTCATAGTATGCTTACACATCTTTATTATGATCTCAGGTGCTTTGTGTACCAAGAGTTCGATAGCATATTACATTGTATTCTCTTATAGGTATGGTGGTTCGAGCACATCACTTGTATGAGGCTTACAAGATATCTAACCATAGCATCCATGGGCTATCGACAAGCCTACAACTAATATGTGAGATGTGCCTGATAGGATTGATATTTTTACACTAGCAGGTCAAATTTGACCACTTGAATGAGGAGGATATAGTATGGATATTGTATCTCATGACACCCTAGTGGGAAGATGAGAGACACTAGTTGGTTAGGATGCAGCGAGATTGATTTATACTATGATGACATGATTGCATAGTGGGGCCCTTCTACTATGATCATGTCATGCGCCAGTTTGGATAGGTTTAGGTTCTATCAAGGCCATGACCTATGTATCTACATGATCAAAATAGAGTGCCAATAGGCCCAGATACAGTTGTCGTCTCACTATTTCTGATGTTCAATATAGTGATATAGAGGATGAGGACTACAATATGTCCTTGATCTCCAACGCCGATGATGTGGGGGCCACAATAGCATACAAATAGTGGTGGATTGAAGCATGATCACCTTATATCATTCCTAGGAATCACCTTGTGAGCCATTCAAGACCTCTCTGAAGTCCATAAATTTTTGTATTATATGGCCCTTGTCTTTTCTGCATAGCAAAATAACCATTTATTTATAGAGTTGTGGAAATATCGCTAATCAAAATTCAAGCAGTTATGGTAAAC
Organism: Sequoia sempervirens; assembly: GCA_007258455.2. Classification (NCBI taxonomy): domain Eukaryota; kingdom Viridiplantae; phylum Streptophyta; class Pinopsida; order Cupressales; family Cupressaceae; genus Sequoia; species Sequoia sempervirens. Next base: position 52,540 of record VDFB02040397.1, on the reverse strand, counting down.
AAATTGGAGGCGAGTGTGTTGGCATCATTGCTCACCTATTTGTTTCCAAAATCAATGTAGAAATTGTAAAAATTAGAGGTCTCGAAACACAAAAAATAACCATCATAGGTTTCCTTACCACCGCAAAGAGTAACACTAAAACAACTGTGAACTTATTTCTCTACTAGCTTTATGCAATTAACGCAATCAACAAAGGACATATCCTTTCTACACTGTGCCAATGCATATATTGAATCTAAATGTTAAATTTCAAATTATGGTTAGAATAAGAGTTACAGTTAAAAGACTAAATAATACCTTTTTTATTACAATTCAAAAATTATCTTAATGTTAGGATCAAATTAGAGGTAAGTTTAATGTTAGGTTTAGAATTAGAATTATGGTTAAGGTTAGTGTTATAATTAATATTTTGATTAAATTTATAATTAAGATAAGATCTAGTGTTAGTCTTATAATTAGGGTTAGGATTATATGTATATTAATGTTTACAATATAATTAGAGTTAGGATTGCAATTATAATTGGGATTATAATTAGAGATATGGTTAGGGCTACAATCAGAGTTATAGTTAAGGTTAGAATTAAAATTAGGGTTAAAATTATGGTTATGACTAAGTTTAGGGTTAGAATTAGGATTAGAGCGAGAATTGGAATTATGGTTAGGGTTAAGATTAGAGTTAGGATTAGAGTTAAAATTGTTGCAAGTATGAGTAAGATTGGTGGTGTTGTCATTGATGTTGTCATTTATGTCAAAAAAGTACAAGATATTGTAGGTTATGCATGTATAGTTGAGATGTTGTTGAGATGTTGTGAGTACATGGAGCTATCTTTATGGTGTTGTAGGTGTGCTGATATGATGAATTGTCAAGTGTCTTTGAGAAATAGTAAAGAAAGAGTTATGTATGTGTTCAAAATGTGCTCTGGTTTTTGCTCCACATTTCTTCTAGGTTGATCCTATGCTTGTGCAGATTTGAAGTGTTATTTATGGGCATCTATTAGAGATATCTCTTGAATTATAGCTTCTTGTTTGTTGGAAAGTGAAAGTTGTGTTCACAAGTGTGTGAACTGGTTTGATAGAGTTGTTTGTCTATGACTAGGAGAAATGTTTTTGCTCCACAATCCTTCACTAGTTTGTTTCAAGTCTTGCAGATCTGGAAGATGACTTATAAAGGTGTTATTTGTGTTATGGGAAAGTTGATCATGGTTTGGTGCTCTAGAACACTAGTTTCAAAGCTATTGTGTGTGTTTGTATAGTCTAGATGGACTGATGGAAGGTATTTTGTGTATGAAGCTTGTTGCAATTATTGTGGATGTATCTGAAGGTATTTGAGAGGTGTTCTCATGCATGGTGAAGGATGTTATGTGGTCCACATGTTATCTTCTTGTTGCAGAAGTGTGTAATTCAAAGTTTATTTATGTTTTCATTAGGTTTGGTCGACCTAGTGTTTACACTTGATGCAAAGGATTAAGTATCAATTAAGGAAGCATGTGTTTGATCTGAGAAATTCTTTTGGGTCTTGGTTAAGTATTGATTTGGTCCACTCTCATTCTCTTCCATTATGGGAATGTTGATTTGTCGACCTAATTTGAATTTGTAAAATGAAGCGTGTGTAGCTGACCTTAGAGAAAGTTTCTAAGGTTTAAGATGGTATAAATACAAATCAAGATGTTATGAATTGATATATCAAATAAGACAAAAGTTTGAGAAGCCAGCATTGTGCAAAAGTGAGTTGAGGCAGCAGTACTTTGATGTGTTAGATTCCTAAAAGTAGTGAGCTGATATTTTCTACAATCTTCTGATTAGGCTATGGATGTGTGTAACTTGTGGTGGATTTCTTCTGTTATCTTTTGGGTAGTGAGCCTCTTTGTATTTGGTTTTGGAATTAATTTATATTATGAGTTAATGCTCACCATGGTTTATCCCTTATTGGGGTTTCCACGTAAATTTTGAGTTTCTTGTGTTGATATTGCTCTCTGTTATTTTCATCTCATGTTCATACTTAATAACAGAATAAAGTGGTTGTGAAGTTGATAAGTGTTTGAGATTGAGATTGAGTTTTGTGATAACTGATTCGCCCCCCTTCTAAGTTGTCTTGTTCCTTTCAACAATTGGTATCAGATCTTTGGTTCCTTGGTATAGATCTTAACCACTTGAGGTAGATTCGATGGTGCACAAATTGGAAATCCCTATGTTTGATGGATCTGACTATAGTAGCTGAAAAGTGTAGATGAGAGGTTACGTAATCTCTCTTGGTTACAAGACATGGAAGGCTATGGAGACAAAGTATGTTGCACCAACAACTAGTCCTTCTTCTACTGATGAGATTTCTTCCTATGAAGAAAATGAGAAATAAAGGTATACAATCTATAGTGCTTCATCTAAGATTGAGCAAGCATAAGTTATTTCTTTGGGCACTGCTTATGAAGTTTGGAAAATTTTGGAAGATATCTATGAAGGAAATGATAGAGTGAATTTTTCAAAGAAGCTAACATCAAAGTTTAGATATGAGAATTTGAAAATGGTAGAAGGTAAAGATATTGCAAGCTATTTTTAGAGGGTTGATATTGTAGTGAATAAAGTGAAAATTCAAGGGGGTACTCTGACTGATGAAGATGTAATGGAGAATATTTTGATGACTCTACCAGAGAGTTACAGTGATAAAGTCTCAACTATTGTAGAAGTGTATGATCCTAAGAAGTTTACTAAATAAAAACTATTTGGCACCTTGATTGCATTTGAGATGAGAAAGTTTGGAAAGAAAGAGGAGAAGACATAATCAACCTTTAAAGCTACAAAGAAAAAGGATGATCTAGATAGTGATAATTCAAATGACTTGGAAGTAAATTTTAAAAAGGAAGTTGAAGAAAGGTACCAGTAAGTACAAATGTATGTTTCCCTTTAAATGTTTCAGTTGCTAAAATTTTGGTCACTATGCTTCAAGATGTCCAAATAGAGTTTTACATAAGTAGAACATATAGAATAAAGAAAGAAAGGATAAGAAGTTCAAGAAATTGTATTATTTCAAATGTTTGGATTTATGATGAGTGAATCTAATTTTGAGGGATAATATAATGATGATGAATGCTTGTTTGTAGCCTTAGAGAATAAATCTGTGTCTACTAACTTTGGAAGATGTGCAAGGGAAAGTGGTGTAGAGAACAAGAAGGATGAGATGAAAGGTGCTATGGTTACTACCTTTCATCCTAGACAAGATGAAGAATATTGGTTGATTGACAGTAGCTAGTCAAATCACATGACTAGAGATAAAAGTAAGTTCAATATGCTTGAAAAGTGTGATGGTGGGTTAGTGATGTTTAGAGATGATTCTAGATCAAAGATTTTTGGGAAAGGAATTATTAGTTTTGGTGGAATACACAACACCGATGATGTATATTATGTTAAGGGCTTAAGGAATAATATTTTGAGTGTTGGATAAATGTTTAACAAAGGATTCAAGCTTGTGTTTTAGGATAATACCCGTGAGATCAGAAAAGGGTCTGAAACTATGTTTGCTAAAAGAAGAACATATAGAAACATCTATTAGCTTAAGGGTGTTGATGGCTAGTGCCTTGTATCTCAAGTTAATAAAATTTGGATATGGCACGAGGAGAATGGGACGTAATGAAGCATTGTGTCTAGTTAGGGGATGGCTCAGAGAAGTTTTCAGGATCTACCTAAATCACAGAATCACCAGTACTATGTGCAAGGGATTTGATGATAGGAAAAGTAAACAAAATTAAGTTTGAAATATAGCACAAAGTATTTGGAATTGGTTCATACTAAACCCTCTATGGGTCCCTAAGTATAATAAATCTATGGTGAAGTAAGTGAGCTATACTCCCCTTTGTGATGATTATTCCAGAATGGCCAGTTTACCTTTCTTAGGGAGAAAACTTAGGCTCTGGACAAGTTTAAGGAGGGTGTTCAAGGAAAGGGTAGAAAATGAAGTGAACCTGGGAATAAAATGTTTAAGGTTTGATAGAGTTGGAGAATTCACTTCTAGTGTGTTTAACACATTTTGTGAAGAGCATGGCATAAAGAGAAATTTTTCTGCACCTAGAACTCCTCAGTAGAATGGAGTTGTTGAGAGAAAGAACCAAACTATTCAAGAAGCTGCAAGAACTATGATGAAAGAGGAAAATGTACTTGATGTATACTAGAGAGAGGCAATCCACATTTTTTTTTATGTTCTTACTAGAGTTCAAATCAGAAGTAACAAAACTAAGACTCCTTATGATTTATAGATTGGTAAGATTCCTACTATGAAGTACTTTAAGGTGTTTGGAAGAAAATGTTGCATTAAAATGGATGATGAGAATCTTGGAAAGTTTGATGCAAGATCTGATGAAGGGATTTTCCTTTGATATTCAACCAACAACAAAGCATATAGATGCTTGAATAAAATATTGAGGAAGATTGTTGAGAGTGAAAATGTGAAGGTTGATGAAGTTATGCACAAACCTATTGAGATAAGTGAAGTTGAACTAGACAAGCCCATTTGCAGACCAATACCTAAAGATAATAAGTAGGAAGAAGAAGAAGAAGATGCTCCAGAATTTTCTCCTAAGACTCCTAAGTATGTACAAAATAATCATTTAGAATAATGGATAATTAGATATAAGAGTCAAGGTGTGAAGACAAGAAGTAAAGTGGTAGTAGCTGAGGTAAATCTATGTTTACTTTTTAAGATAGAACCTAAGCCTGTGTATGAAGTGTGCAAAGATGAGAGTTGGCTTAGATCAATGAAAGAGGAATTGTAGCAAATAGAGAAGAATCAATCAAACATGGGAATTGGTTCCTAGACCAGTAAATAAGAAAGTTATTGGTTCAAAGTGGGTGTTTAGGAATATGCTAAATGACAATGGTGAAGTTGTGAGAAATAAAGCAAGACTTGTATGCAAGGGTTATTCACAGGTTGAAGGAATTAACTTTCATGAGACATTTTCCCTAGTGGAAAGAATGGAAGGTATTCAAATGTTTTTGGAAATTTCTACCCATAAATATTTCAAGGTATATTAGATGAATGCCAAGTCTTCATTCCTAAATGGAGAACTAGAAGAAGAGGTATACACGCAACAACTAGAGGGATTTCATTTATTAGATAAACTGGATATGGTTTCTAAGATGAAAAAGGAATTGTATGGACTCAAATAGGCTCTCGTAGCATGGTATGCTAAATTGGATAGATATTTGATGCAAAATAGATTCAACAAAGGCTTCATACATAGTAATCTCTATTTTAAGGTGGACGGAAACAAAATGTTGATAGTAGTTGTGTATGTTGATGAGTATCATCTTTGGAGGAAATGAAGGTATGTGGGGCTGTGGGGATATGGAAGAAATAATTTGTAATGTCCACACAGTTGGTGAGTTAATTCTAGGACTTCAGTGAATCAAAATGATAAGAGGATATTATTTCACAAATCAAAGCATGTGCAAGAGATGTTGAAGAAGTTTGAACTGGTGGAATCCAAAGCCGTTCCCCTCCTATATGGTGGTAGACACAAGTTGAGTAAAATGATGAATGCTAAAGTTGTTCCAGGAGCATGTGTAGATCTGATTGAGGGTGGACTGACTGTCTTGCACTACTACTACTGAATGGGGATATCAAAACATCCAGTGTATGTTTGGTTTGCCAGATTTTAGAAATATATAACTAAAGAAGCATATCTTACAACTGAGATATTCAGATATCTGAAAGCTCGGATTATGGCTCCCTGGTATCCCTAGGGATCACGTTTCTCTTAAGTGCTTACTAATGCGATTGGGATGTTTGTGTGGATGATTGGAAAAGAAATTACACAAGTGGTGGTGCTTTCTTTGTTGAAGATTGGTTTCATGGTTAAGTAGGAAACAAGATTCAGTTTCTTTATCCACTACAAAAGTTGAGTACAATGAATTGCAACATCTTGCTACATAAAATTTTTATGGATGAAGCAAACATTGAAGGATATTGGAGTAATATTTGATAAGCCTATACTTATATTTTTTGATAATACAAGTTCTATAAATTTTTTAAAGAATGCATTAATACATTCCGGAGAAAATGCATATATCTATTAGATATCTAATTTTGAGGAGACATTGGAGAATAGATTCAAAGATTGGGTATATGTGTCTAAAAGGGATCAAGTGCAGATATATTTACTAAGGAGGCTCACTTGCAGGGATACTTTGAGCATCTGGGGAGGGGCGGGTCATTGTCCCACTCCTTTTAAGAACTAGATTTTTTATAGAGGGTTATCAGTCCAGTGAATCTGAATTTATTTTTATGGACTAATGAATGGGTCTACTCCGCAGGGGGAGTAGGAATTTTCATTGTTGTAGTATGAGATGTGTGGATGCACTCCTAATGGGGAGTGATCAAAGCTTTTGGTATTTTCCATTGATGTCAAAAGAGGAGAGAGAGTCATGTGAAAAAAAATATAAGTAAAAGGGGATGAAAAGAGAGAAGGAATTAGAAGAGAAATTAGTGAGTGGAAGAATGTTTGTGTAGGTTGTCTAATCTAAAAATAAGGAGAATTACAAGAATGGATGAGCTTTCTTGCGATGTTTTCAAATCATGTGTTCCATCAATGGCAATAAAATAGGGATATTTTTGCAAGTATGAGTAACATTGGTAGTGTTGTCATTGATGTCAACATAGTACATGATGTTGTAGGTTGTGCATATATAGTTGAGATGTTGTTGAGATATTATGAGTACATAGAGCTAGCTTTATGGTGTTTCAAGTGTGTTGATATGATGAATTTTTAAGTGCTTTTGAGAAATACTAGAGACAAAGTTGTGTATGTATTGAAAATGTGCTCTAGTTTGGCTCCACATTTATTCTATGTCATTTGCAGTCCTATTCTATATTGATCTAGGTGTTGATTATGGGGAATCATTTGGTGATATCTCATGAGTATAGCTTCTAAGTTTGTGCTGGAAAAGTGAAAGTTGTGTTCATTGATGTGTGAACTAGTTTAACAATGTTGTTTATCTATGACTGAGAGAAATGTTTCTACTCTATATTCCTTCGCTAGTTTTTTTCAAGTCTTGCGGATTTGGAAGATGGATTGTAAAGGTGTTATATATGTTCTAGCAAAATGTGTTTGTGGTTTTGTGCTCCTAAGGGCTAGTTTTAGAGCTGCTTGGGTGTCAATGATGGAAGGACTGATGGAAGGTATTCTATGTATGAAGGTTGTTGTAGTTGTTGTAGATGTATCTAAAGGTATCAAAGAGGTGTTCTCATGCATGGTGAAGCATGTTATGTGATCTACATGTTATCTTCTTCTTGCAAAATTGTGTACTTCAAAGTTCATTTGTGTTTTCATTGGGTTTGTGCGACCTAGTGTTTGCACTTCATAGAAGGTTAAATTGTATATCTCAATTAAGGAAGCATTTTTTTTGAAGTCCGGCAATTGTTTTGGGTCTTGGTTAAGTGTTGATTTGGTCCCCTCTCATTCTCTTCCACCACGATAATGTTGAGTTTCCAACCTAATTTAAATTTATAAAATGAAGTGTGTGTAGCTGACCTTGGAGAAAGTTTCTAAGGTTGAAGATGGATAAACACAAGTCAAGATGTTATGAATTGATATATTATATAAGCCAAAAGTTTGAGAAGCAAAATTTGTGTGAAATTCAATTGACGAAGTAGTACTTTAATGTGTTAGATTCTTGTAAGCAATTTGTTGATAGTGTCTACAATCTTCTAATCGGGTTGTAGATGTGTGTAATGTGTTATGGTGGATTTATTTTGTTTTATCTTTTGTATCTATAGGTAGTGAGCCTCCCTGTTGGACAACAATTCCTTTTTGTAGGTAGTGAGCCCTTGGTAGTGAGCCTCTTTGTATTTGGTTTTGGAATTACTTTATATTGTGAGTTAACCCTCACCATGGTTTTTACCTTATTGGTTTTTCCACATAAATCTAGTTTTTCTTGTGTTGATATTGCTCTCTGTTATTTTCATTTTATGTTCATACTTAATAATAGAATAAAGTGGTTGTGAACTTCATAAGTATTTGAGATTTGAGATTGAGTTTGGTGACAAGTGATTCACCCCCCTCTTCATTGTCTTGCACCTTTCAACAAAAATTAAATAACTGGTCGTTGAAAAGCGCGGAGGGAGAAGAGGAAGATCAAAGATCGAACAAAAGCGTCGTCGGGAAAGGTCGGCATCGAGATCATCAGGAAGATCCGAAGTCGTCAGAAAGAACTGCAGGACAAAAGAATTAGGGAAGCGTCGAAACTCGAAAAGAAGTCGTCATCAATCAATCAATCTCAACTGAGTGGTAAGAGTACATAAGAACAAATCCAAATGCATCAAAGACCACACATGAACAACAAAGATTTTACATGGAAACCCAAAGGAAAATCAGGTGAGGGTTACCTCAAAATATATTAGATCTAAATACAAGATATTACAAGGCTCACTGCCATGACTCATTGTCCTTGGCTCATATCTTGAATACAAAAGATGGCTAACCACCAAGATACAAATATTATGTCTCACTGTCAAAAGTATGAACTAATAGAATACACCTTCAGTGTGTAGGGTTTAGTTCTAATGAAAGTCTGAATAGGAACTACCTCTCACAATAGTTGCTCAACAATTATGTTTTTATCCTCAACTGATAAAGCATTTAGGCTTGCATCTTCAATTATCTCTTGATCCTCTTTTCACTTCACCATACACCACACACCCTCTCTCTCACTTTCTCTCTTCAAAGAATCCTATATATATACAAGTATATCTCATTCATCAATTAGTTCGACCTAATTAGATGAAACAAAAATAATCAAAATAGTCTTATCGACACCATAGATGATTTAAATTTTTTTTGTCCATGTAGTGCCTTATACCAAGTCAGCTAACATCCATAAAGTATAACTAGTCTCCTTAGTGTATTGCATACATTAAGTTGGCCAAAACTAGTGCTTAATCCATAAAAACTCCAAACCAACAAACAATCATTAAATAAAACACCTTCTAGATCTGAAATTACATCAATTTCTCATCATTCTACCATCATAGAGACTACCATTAGAATCACAACATTAGAACGTTCTCCTTAAGAAAATGTGTAGTCTCCAACACTAATATGTTCAACAAAGAATAATAGTAGAATACAAAGCTAAACTATGTCAATGATAATTTTTTTCTCACAACCTGAAACTTCTCAAGATCTAAGATATAGTTGTCTAAATGAGACATGATAACATGGTTAATAGATTAGAGTCATATCTTTTCTTGCGATGAATTTTGGACTCAAAAACCAACATATTGGTTCATCACAAAAGAACACTACTAATAGAGAATAGCTTTCGATAAACTCAATAAACTTCTCATACAATTGTCACCATGTTGATATCAATTACAACATCCAACACAAACCATCTACACTTCATTTTCATCTTTTAAGGCTCCATAATTCCAAGAATCTCCCCCTTTGGCATTGATGGCAACATGCATGTCAAAAAAAAAATTCAATATAAGGCAACTGAATACTCCCCTTATCAAAATTGTTCTTCTCAAAAATGTTTTTCCTTTGTCTATTTATATCTCTCCCCCTTTGACATCAATGGAAAAGGATGGGTTCTGGTATATACGTGTGCATCAAGAATTAACCAAAAAGATACGAACACAAAGATTTGAATCAACATGAAGATGTGGAACCTTTGAGATTCTCCAGGGTGCCCTTCCATGAGGCTTTTCCTTCTTCCCATGTACCTTTTTCACTTACAAGAGTCTCGTAAAATAGTTCAAGCTTAGTCAAGGACTATACCATCGGCTCAAGTATTGGGACTAAGATTAATCTCTGATAAATTACCAATAATTTCAAGAGCACTAGATAAAGGAATGTGTCTGAGTTTAACACTGGCTCTAATTGACACAAACTTATTAATATCTTTTATTCTTTGGTCCTATAGGGAAAATAATTTATCCTAAAGCTACACAATATAGGACTATCTTTGATTATCTCTATCTTCTAATCTATATGTATCTACTTGAGTGCTCATATGGGTTTCACTATTATAAATGTCATCTCTTATGTTCAATGTACTGCCAGACCAATTTAGGAAAAAAAAAAGCAATTCCTAAGCCTCTTCCTCACAAACTTGAGCATTCTCCAATTCCTTCATCACTTGGCAATGTGCATTTGCAAATTTCTTCTTGATATCTTCTATATTTTCTTTAGTAGATCTCATACCATAATGCACTTCTAGCTCGAAGATATAGACCTTCAAAGATTTAATCATGTTTCTAAGATTTTCCACTACTAAAATAGATGAATCAAAGTTAGCACCAGGAATAACATTTTATAATTTTTCCAAATTTCCTTGAATTTTTATGCTTTCATGGTCATGTTGAGCTCTTTTTGATTCAATTCCTTTTGTGACTTCTTGTTTGAAAAGACTCTTTCTCTTCTTCCTTGTTTAAGTTCCACTACTAGAGGTACCTTCTACATTGAGATTCTTAGGGATTTCAAAAATATTTCTTGCATAATGATCTATCTCAGCCTCTGACACTTCATAATCTAACTTAGATATCTACACCAACCTTGATTTTGTTGCTTCCATATGATAGAAATCATTAGAAACTAAGAAATTGATATTTTTGGAGTACCTTTTAGTAACACTTCCAAGAATCCTTGATCTTTTGTCCATCCTCATTTGAAATGTTCCAAAGAATGCAAAAAGAGTAGTCTCTTGAGCATTTGAATTACCAAGATTTATCATGGAATTCCTGATCTGATGGGCAATAGGTTCTATATTTTTCCATTCTATTCTTCCTATTACTAATAATTCTTTCAAGATGTAAAAGAGTAAGAAAACAATCAAAATTTTGTACCACAATGTATTCTTCTTTCTCTTCTTGATTTCATTTAAGTTCTTCAAAAGATGTATTTGATGTAGCTCATACAGGTCATAAACCATATCTCTTCTAACCATATCAATAGCAGTGTGTACAATAGTAGTAGAAATTGTGAACTCATTGCTAGGTAGAAAATTTTTGTGACCAATAACCATTGCAACATACATAATGACTAGATCTTCAATTGTTCTCAAAACAAGCTCTTTCCCTTTGAGGGTCACACTAGTCACCTCAATTATCTCTTTCTCATTCATAGCCTTTCATTTGGGAACTAGTATGGAGGAAAACAAACCAATTACATCTCTGATTTCTTCTCTGGTAATCAAATGTGGTTCATCAATCCACAATGATTCATTATGAATTCCACTTAAAACTATTTTAATATACTTCCTATCAAACTCAAGAAAAGGGGATTTCTACCAAAAATCCAACTTCTTCTCAACCAATATTTTGTAAGCATCATGGTTTTCTTCCAATTCATTCTTCCATAGAATACTTAACTTAACTAGTGATATTTGCTCTATCTTACTATAGATGAATGCATATATATCTTCAGTGTGAAACACTCTAGGGGGAATGTAAGAGAATGCACCAACTAACTCTTCTGATAGATTTTTCAAATATTTCCTAAAACTGACTTGCAATCTATCCAAAATATTCACAACCTTTGAATTATCCATAGCAATGAAAGTGAAAGATTATGCAAGCAGGAATACCACTATAATTTCCAACAAAAAATAGATAGATATCCAGCTTCCAGAGCATGCTTTGAATCCACTTTGATCTCTTTTCCCTTCAAGCCTTGAAACTTTGAATTGCTCTGGCTTCTCTAAAATTCCATTGCATGCATCTCCAAAAATACATATGCCTCTTGAAATATCTAAATTTATTTATTTCATTCTAAATGCTTTTGTAATAAATGCTTCAAATTGCAAGTAGATCACCTCAAAAATTGTGTGTGCGTGCATTCTTTCAAATTCTACAAAATTCATGTTTCAGACATGTGATTGAAAAAATTCCTTAAATTCATTACTACATTAAATATACTTCTATCCTGATGTGACATAAGTATTGATGAGAGGGTTTATTTAATTTTCTGATAATTTCCCCCCCTTAGCCATTACTAGACTCAAAAATTGATCGGTGTATCTATACTAGAATTTGAAACAAATAAGATTGATCATTTTGATTCAACTTGCATGAATTCTCCTTTATTTCTCCAAATTCTTTTCATCTCTTTTCTCACTTATTTTGTATCAATGATTGGTTCATGTGTCTTCGTTGGATAGTTATCTTTTCTCCTTCTACAGTTATTAGAAAGATATTTTGGATTGCTATAAATAGCATTCTTCCTTCTATTCTTTCTTTTATTCAATTTATTTTCACACTGATTAGCTTATATCCAACCATCTTTCCCTTAAAGCATTTTCTAAAGAATGATAGAGTATCATTCATTCTACTTTTGTAGTCCTTTTCCCTATGACCAAATTTATTGCAAGAATGAAAAAAACCATTAATTTAAGAAAAATACCTTTGATCATTAGGTTGTCTAATGGGATTTATTCTGGAATTTCTTCTTAAGTTCTTGATTTTTCCATCTTTGCACTGAGTCTTCTTGTTAAAAGATTGCTTCACTTTTGAACTCTGACCTTCTTCAAACACTAAATTTTTTTTATCGATTTCATGTCTCTAAGAAATAATCAACTCATCAAGCATTTCAGAGCTTACCTTAAATTTATCCTCAAAACTTCTTTCCTTTTCTGGATCTAACCTCAATATTTCTGCTTCTTGCTCAAGCTAGACACATTCATCCATTTTCTCTTGAATTTCAACTTACTGTCAAAATCCTTCAATTATTGTAACAATTTGGTGATCTCATCATGTCCTCTTCTCAATTGATCATAGGAATCTCCATATCTTCTCCTTAGATCTTTGATACAATCATTCACTTCCTTTAGCTTATTCTTTAGATATTCAATTTCTTTTGAATATCTAGCAGAGATCACTTCTAGGGGAAAAAACTTCTTACATTCAAATTCTAGGACCTTCCTCAAGCTATTAGGTTCCTTCATAGGAACCAAGCTTTGATACAATTGTTGAATATCTAGAATACAGAGACGGGGGTGAATCAATATTCCAAAAAACCATTTAAATAAAATCCATCTAAACATTATCACAATTTTAACTGAATCAACAAGAGAGATCATGGAAACAAATCAATGCATCAACACACATGAACACTAGGATTTTTACGTGTAAAACCAAAAAAGGGAAAAACCACGGTGAGGGTTAGCTCAATATATATTATATCTAGATACAAGATATTATAGTGCTCACTACCATGACTCACTATCCTTGAAAGGATCACATCTTGAATACAAAAGATGGCTAACTGCCAACATACAAATATTGTGGCTCACTACTAAAAGTATGAAATAGAATACACCTTTAGTGTGTAGGGTTTAGTTCCAATGAACCTTTGAATAAGAATAATTTCCTCTCACAGTAGCCACTCAGTATTTTTTTTATGATCCTCAATTGATAAAGCATTTATGCTCACATCTTCACTTATCCCTTGATGCTCTTCGTACTTCACCATACATCACACACCCTATCTCTCACTATCTCACTTCAAAGAATCTTATATATATACAAGCATATCTCACTCATCAATTAGGTCAGCCTAATTAGATGAAATAAAAATAATTAAAAAACTCTTATTGGTAGCCTATATGATTTAAAACATTTTTGTCCATGTGGTGCATTATATCAAGTTGGCTAACATCCATAAAGTATAACTAGTCTCCTTCCCATATTGCATACGTTAGGTCAGCCAAGAATATAGCTTAATCCATAGAAACTCCAAACCAACATACAATCCTCAAAGAAAACACCTTTTGGATCTGAGATTACATCAATTTCTCATCATACTACCATCATAGAGACTACCATTAGAACCAGAAAATTAGAATGTTCTCCTTAATAAAATGGGAAGTCTTCCACATTGATATGCTGAGTAGAAAACAACAGTAGAATACAAAGGAAAACTTTGTCAATGATAAATTTTTTCTCACAACCTAAAACTTCTTAGGATCTAGGATATAGTTGTCTAAATGAGACATGATAACATGGTTAAGAGATTAGAGTCATATCATTTCTTGTGGTGAATTTTGGACTAA